>CABHPQ010165543.1:1334-42173 GCA_902168405.1 Peromyscus aztecus | reverse complement strand
CCTTCTCACTTTCTATCTGGATCCACTCCTTGTCTATCTCCCATTAGAAAATGAGCAGGCTTCTAAGGGATAATAATAAAATAAAATAAAATAAAATAAAATAAGCTATCATATAGGAATTGGATTAAACAAACAAACAGAAGAAAAATAGTCCAGAGAAGGTACAAGAATTAGAGATGCACTTGTTTGCACACTAAAGAATTTCATAAATAAAAAACAAAACAAACAGGAAATTGTAATATACATGCAGAAGACCTGGCATAGACCCTTTCAGGCACTGTGCATGCTGCTTCAGTCCCTGTGAGTTCTTATGAGCTTTGTTCAGGTTTATTTAGAGGGCCTTGTTTTCTTGGTGTCCTTCATTCCCTCTGGTTCTTATACTCTTCCATCTCCTCTGCTGCAGGGTTCCCTGAGCTCAGAAGGGAGGGATTTGATGGAGACATCTCATTTAGTGCTTTGTTTCAAGCTCTCTTACTCTCTAGATAATGTCTTGTACTGGGTCTCTGAATTTGTTTCCATTTTTGGCAGAAAGAACCTTCTTTAGGGTTAATCATAAGTAATTTTCCATGATGATCCCTTCAGGAATGGATTTCAAAATTCACCCTTCTCATTAGAATTTGATTTGCAACTCTAACTTTTTCTTTAAACATGACAGTTTTCATAAGATTATATTATCAAATTATTCTGTAGAAGATTTTTGAATGCTGAAATGTTCTTATGATACCTTGATGGTATTGTGGAGTAATATCTTATTTTGATTCACAACATGGGAATATCTAGGAAATTCATGGAAAAAAAGAAAATTTTCTGTGATTACTTGTGTCAATGATATATAAATAGCTTAAGTTAAATTATGATACTTGGGTTGACAATGTTTTCCCCAAGTGTCCTGGACTATTTAACAAAATACCCAGTGTAAGGTATTGGAAACCTCTCTTTCAGTTAGTGTTCAGAGTCCAAGAGACCCCAAAACAATATAGACGATTGCCATTGCCCTTGGTTACCTCCCAGAACTTGAAGGTAAAACTGTATTGCTGAAGGTACCTCACTTTTTTTTTAATTGTGAAGGCACAAGACATTGAAGAATTGAGCTAGAACTTATTTGACCAGCTGTAAAACCTATAAAATCACACCAATGACCTGTACCAACAGATATACCAAAGCGTGTATATTGGCACTTATATTTTAGGAGTAAACAATAACTACTTTAGCCCTAGTAAATAAAAGAGTGTTTAAGCCTTGTACTGTAAACTACAATCTAACCAACTCCCTGTGATTGTTGAGGTCATTAAGCCTGGAGGAAAGTCCAGTACCGCCATATTAATAAATAAGTATAATTCCTAACTGTGTTCTAAATACACATCTATCCAGAGGTAAATAAATCTAGGTCTTCCCATTAATCAAAGAATCTTCCTTTTTATAGCAGATGGAGATTATCACAGAAATCCACACCTGGTCAACATACATAGAACAGCTGACTGTTGGGTGCACATTTCCAGTTGTTACACCTACATCAGAATCCCTATACCTAAGGCTCAGGGAAGATTTTCTCAATGCATACCAATTATTCTGCTCATATTCCCAGTTATATCCCTCCTATTAATTCTTCTTGTTTTAATTTTTTTCTCCTGGTAGTTCATTTCATTTTAACTAGAAAAAGGAAAGAAAAGAACTATGTTAGAATATAAGGATTCTGGGTAGACATTTCTCTTTCCTAGATTCCAGAGTTACGTTTTATTACATGTTTGATATGTCATCAATAGTATTAGCATGAATGCTTAAGTTTTATATTATTTACATGTGAATATATTTTATTCCATCATTCACGTAATAGGTAAAATTCTCCTTTTGTGTACATCCTATTATGTACTTTGTCCTCTGAATCCTTCTTAGATTTTCAGACATCTCCATTTAAAACCGAGCTTATATAGACAAGTGCATGTATTTTAAAACATTCATCTACTGTGGATTTGGACTGTCCTAATGTCCTACTTCACATTAGCATTTCACACTGCCACAGTTCACTAGCCCTTTTATAAAATTGCTTTTCTCTCATACTATATTATTTTCTACAGGACAAACGATAATTAGTTTAGCAAATGGCTAGGTCAGACTTCTTCTGGAAGACATACTGAACATATCTTCTAAGGCAGTACTTGACAATGAAGGGAGTAATACTCAAAACTGTGATTCTCAAACTTTTCAAGTTGTTTATGTAGATCATTAGGTTATGTTGGGTTTGCTGATTGTATATTTTTCTGAGGCAGTTTTAAAAATTAGTGCATTAAAGGATGCAACCTAGAAGAGGTGAACACAGAATTTCACATTGGAAGCAACAAAATGTTCAATTAATTCATTTTCTTTTATATATGACCTAATCATAATAATGCTATATTTATAAATTTTAAATGTATGTTTATACATATATTATATTCATAAATTTTAATTATTTTGAGGGTTTTGGCAATTATAAAGGGAGTTGTCACTCTTTCCATCTTCCACATGTAGGGACTGAGACTTGAAAGGTAGACTGATGAAGAACAATAGTTGATCAATATTGAGGAGGGAAGAGGGAGATCTTTGGTGTGTGAAATGAATGAAAAAAAAATCTTAAATAAAAAAAAATATTAGGGCTTGTAATCACAAACCTCCTTGCTTAAACAATCGTTTCACCTGTGTTTTAGAATCAACAGTAGCATTTTAAAATATTTTTTACTTGAATTGCCTACAGAAGAGTTGTGTTTTATATTGAAGCAGAGAACCCAGAGCAAGTGATTGTATTCTCTTCTAAAGGAGACTGTAACTAGGACAAAGGAAGGGGCTAGAGACTCAGAGATCTGAAGTTGAATTCTGGCTTTGTACCTTAAGCAATGGATATGTAATAGACAAGGTGAAGAGCGAAGACAGAGATAGGCATCGTTCATTACACCTCTGTTTGGCTGCTGAAGCTGAACTAAACAAATGGTGGCATATCATTATATAATGTAGAATCGTGCATGTGGTGCATATTTGCAGGTTGATTTCAAAGCAAGATTTTGCCCTCCACATTAAAAAAATTAGACGATTGCTAACCAAGGTATCTAAGTATTGTTTGTATGTTTCTGGATTTTATTGCAATTATTGGAGCTAGAAACACAGCTTTGTGCACCTCAAGCTGAAGGACAAGATCAGTTCTAAAGTAACCTTTGGTATAACATGTTTAAGGATAGCACTTTTATGCCCGTACTTCATATAAAGTACTGCAACACCACCGCCACCCTCACCCTCCTTTTTAAATGAGTTAAATAGGAATTCCAAGGAATGTGTACGAGAATAGCAAACATAAGTTTAGTACTTTTAATTTTACTTAACTTGATGTGCATAGTGACAGGAAGAGTCTAAGTCATGAAAGGGAATGGATTTGCTCATTAGTTTGGTAACAAGAATGTATGCAGTAGGAACTGTACAAATGAAAATGAAACGTGCTCTTTACTTCCTTGCTGTGTGGTGTGTTTTCCACACAGATAGCCCTATGAAAATAGCATCAGCCCTCTAAGCCATTGTATTGTAGGGTGTAGAGAATGTATGTTAAAGAAATGGAATCCTGAGCTAAAATTACAAATATACAAATATTTGTAATATTTATTCAAAAATTTATCTGTATATTTATTCAAATGTACAGATAAGATCATCACAGAGAATATAGTTCTCTAACAGCCCTCTCCTGTTTGTATGGTTCAAACAGATGACGTGTTGTACTCCTAGGGAATGCTGAAATGTAAAGAAAATGGCAAATCAAGATTGAAAACACCAATTAGAAGACAGCGTAATGAAATACTATAGTGAAGAAAATAAATACTGTTTGGTTTGAGTAGACAAGGTTTATGATTAAATAACTCCATCTGGCATCTTTGTAAAAATTTGACCCGAAAGACTACAAATTTGAACTCCTAAAAGTAACTCAAAGTCAAAATTATGGTGAGACTATAGAATGATCTCAGCCTCCATTATAGTATTTGGTGTGTGTGGCAAGTGTGCACACCTGTATAAATTATACATGGATTACTCTCAGCTGAGTACATATTACTCTCCAGAGATTTTTCTGGTACCTAGTTCCAGAAGGTAACTTACCAACTCATCTTGAGGCAACCTGTGATGACATTTGTACAGCCATAAATTCATTTTGCCTATTGTTGATCTTCATATAGATAGCATAAAGTTTGTACTTTTAAAAACATGCTAGTTTGGTAAAATATATATATATACAACTGTGTCCTTAGCAGAAGTGGGTTCTGATTTGTCAGCTCCCTAGACAATCTTGATTACGTTTTATCTCAGAGCTAATAAATCAAAGGTTTATAGTTATTTTCTTATAAGTTCTTTGGTTGCCAGAATCAGCTGAACACTGGCTGCTTCTTAGAGATCTGGATAGTAGTTTTGAAGGTGTTTGTCTCCAGGTGTATCCAATTGGTTTCCCAAACCTTTACTCCACTTTCATAATCAGGTAGCTTGTAGTTGCTTCTAGAGTTTTAATTGCTATATTATATCAATATGGTTATTTGCTTTCTTTGATCTCATATTATTTTTACCAGTTTCTAAATTAAGTTCCTTGTTTAAATATATAAAGATATATATTTTCCCCCAAATTTGATTAATTCAATCTTAAAGGCATATCAATCTTTGCTGTAAAGGAACACAACACACTTACCAATCCCACTGTTTATATTGGATAACACTGCAAGTAAATGCAACAAATTCTTATATCCTAAGCCATCTAGAGGCCTGGATCTCCTCCAATGCAGTGAGATTCAATTCACTCTACAGTGATTACTCTCCATTTTAGGCTAAGAGACTCAAAACCAAATGAAGTAATAGACTATAGAGTCTTCACCCAATGTTACTCCTATTAATACCTCACATTTCATCCATAAGACACTCCATTTGTTTAACATCAAATTAGGAGAAGAACCACATGTCCAGAGGAGAGTTCTTTAAGATAATTATAGATCATTGATTTAAAGAGAAAAATGATAACCCTGCAATACTGGTTATACAATGATGTAATTATCCCAACCCTGCAAACCAGATGCTACCAGAAGCATTTCCTTATTTTCAGTTAGGACTCAGGCTTCCTCATGAACGACAGGATACCTTCAATTCCATTTTAAAATGCCAAGTCCAGCAAACCGGTTCCTTATCATGTAGTCTTTAAGTAAATTTGAAAATTTATAAATAAATCACCCCTAGCATTGATCTAATCAGATTTTTTTCAGCAAATCCTTCTGTATGTAACAGAGGGAAGACAGTGAACCAAACATAGCGAACCCCTTAACCGCATGGGTTGCATAGTCACAGAGGAGGAAAATGATTAAAAATTATACCAATTACTGTGCATATGATAGTCCACTAAGATTGAAAATCACTAAGCCAAATAATCTGATGACTACCTAATTTTTGATGTCTCTATCCAAGGAAGTAGATTTAGCTATCTGTTTGGATAGTTTAGCAAAATAATGTTGTAATCTGTCAGAGAAATTATGCTGGCAAATTCCATTTTTACTGTTCCAAACACTATTACAGGAAGTTGATTGATTGGTATATTTAGTAAGATTGAAAACCTTCACAAAATTTTGTTTTCAAAACTAAAATTAAATGACATCTTCATTTCTTCAACAATATCTATCATTTCAGTCCCATTACAAATTACTGCTGATGGAGCAGTTCTAATATCAAGTATGCAGCTCAAGAAGAAATAAAATTAAAAATTTTACTGCAATATCATGTTTTATAAAGAAGAAACTGAAGGAAAAGAAACAGTGATACTATCACAGAGGTGACTACTGAAATAAATAGACAATAAATGAATAAAATTGTAAGTTTATTTTTTAAAAAAGGAATATACCAGGATTTTAAAGTCATGGCAATATAAACCAAATGTTAGTGAATTTTTAAAATAATTTTAATAAAGCATTTTTAAATTAAATTTTGCATGCATGTGTTCTGCTTTATAGATCTCCCATGCATATTAAGGCAACAAAGGACTCAAAACTTTAAGTAATATTTAGAATATACCATCTTCTCATGTCAGCTGCTTGCCACGCATAAAATCAGAATACTCACCATGACTTGGCAGTTACCCACTGACCGAGCATTCAGAACATGAGGAGGCAACAGTCCAGCTCTGTTTGTTTGCCTTTGGTTCAGCAGTCTGTTCCTGCAGTGATTTCCAAATGGTATACATGCTCGAAGGTCAAGCTCTTCTTGGTCCAGGGATTTAGAACCTGAAGTACATATTAGAAAATCCAAACCTGGCGTCCTTAGAGGAATGTGGGACATATCCTTATTTGGACAGTATTATCTGCAGATGATCAACTCCTATTCTAGCTCAAACAAACAAAACAACAAACAAATATGAGAAAAAAGATATCAATTATGTTGGGAATATAGACAAAACATAAAAACTTACCTAGAAGTGTCAATGCCATGGGTATATAATAAAATATGAGTTGTTGGAAATATATTTTTCTTTCAATTATTTTGATATATGTAAGTAACTTACAAGATTAGCAAAGATTATGGTTTTTAATATTACAAGTAGTGTGTGTATGTTTGTGTGTGTGTGTTTGTGTGTGTATGTTTGTGTGTGTGTGTGTTTGTGTGTGTGTATATTTGTGTCTGTGTGTGTTTGTGTGTGTGTATGTTTGTGTGTGTGTGTGTGTGTATGTGTGTGTGTGTGTTTAAATGTGTATGTATAAATGATGGATGCATTTTACATAGAACCTGAGTAGAGTTGATATACAGGATGGCAGCAACTGTGGATGAGCTGAGATGGAGCACATCCATAGCATCCCAATCATCTGACAGTCACTCAGGGTCTCTGGATTGCCAGCGGGAGCTGAGACTTGCCAAGGAGCCAGATGCTCTCATAGCTTTTCATCACAGAGTAATTTCTCTCCCAAGAACAAAAACATACAAGTACAAGGATAACATTATTTTTCCTATGCATTCTAAACATTTTTATTTCTTTTTTATTCTGGTAAAAATGAATGTAAATGCTAAAACAAAGTGCTTTTCAGATATTAAACTTTGAAGTCCTAAATAATTAATCTTTGTATTCCAATCAAACATTATAGCTAACTAAAAAGGTGGAAAACACATACCTTGAGCCCAGTGCATTCTCTATGTCTACAGTTGACAAATTCTAAGCATAATTTGGAAGAATCAAATTTTTTCAGAGATGAAGAAGAACGCAGCAAAAATTCTGTAGTAACTTTAGAATTATTTATTTTCTGAGTTAATAAATTCTAAGTGAGACAATAAACACACTAGGAAAACTATAGTCTCCATCCTAGATAACGGTGGCTGGGGTGAAATATTTTGGGGAAATTAAGATAGAATCTGAGACATTGCATGTGAGATAAGCACTGTACTCAGCCATACGTCTATGCATTAAAGACTTTAGATTGGAAACACTGTGGCTGTGTTGATGAGGTGCGAAGTGATGGAGGCAGGTGGGGTATCATCGCAGGATCTAAACCATTGCTGAAGAGCCATTCTGTCATTGTGACAGGTGACTAGCTCCATTTCCTGTAGCAGTTCATACAATCGTGAGCATTCCAAAGTCATGAAAGTTTGGTTTCACTGGGCGTTGGTGGCGCACGCCTTTAATCCCAGCACTCCGGAGCCAGAGGCAGGCAGATCTCTGTGAGTTCGAGGCCAGCCTGGGCTACGAAGTGAGCTCCAGGAAAGGCGCAAAGCTACACAGACAAACCCTGTCTCGAAAAACCAAAAAAAAAAACAAAAAAAAAAGAAAGTTTGGTTTTTTTGCTAACCCCCTCTCTCTGTCTCTGTCTGTGTGTCTGTCTGTCTCTCCCCCTTTCTTCTCCCCTACCATGTATGTGTGTGTCCCTGCCTTCTCTCCATTACAAGACACATATATTTGTACACATGCTCACATACCATTTCTCAGGTTTCTCTTGCGGCTGTATCATTCTGTTTCAGTCACAAGAATAAACTTACACATTTCTGCTACAGGTTTAAAAAGTTTAATGAATTTTGTAATTAAGTTCACACTTCCTTTCCACTCCAACATCATCATCATCATCATCATCATCATCATCCATCACCATCAGATTTAGCAATACTCATGCAAAATTGACTACAAAATTAGTGGATTGTCTAAATGGAAGGGCACAGATATTATATTCTGATCTGGGTAAGAATATAGATTACTAGGATTACAGAAGGGAGGGGAATCATATTCTTATAGTACAAAGTAAATTTGTATTTCTTGCCAACATGTCAGCTGGTGCCACAGTAAAAATTAAAGAGTTGCAGAAGGAAGGGTACAGGATCTGTGTCAGAATGAATGATCAGAAGGCATACACCGTTCTTAATATTGTAACAGGCAATTTTTCTTACTTCTTACTAATACTTTTAGGTTTGTAATTTGATAGTGAAGTTGCTTTTCATTCTAAGTTAACTGAAGTACACGAAAAAATGTGGTTAATATTTGAGCATTTGATCATTTTATAATTCATTGGATACTATGGTATATTTTTAAAGTGGCATAAAACTGTAAGACAAAACATACACTGAGAATTATAGGCAGTCTGACACCTTGAAATGCCTGAATCTATTAGATGTTATTTTAAATTTTTATATGAGATATTTGTTATATCAGAAGGATCTGTCATCTACAAACAGCCTGATTTCTAATTCTGGTGATGAAACTTACATTAAATATGATAGACTCTCACTTTCTCCTGTAAGCAAAACACAGGTAATCATTTTTACTTTGGATTGCTAACTCACTAAATATAAACTGTAATTTAATTTTTTCATAAATAAAACACAATACATAAATACTACTAATATCTTAGATAATCCAGCCTCTATTTTATTATGTTTAAGAACTTTATGTGAAGTTGATTTAGAAAAACTCAAGTCCAGTCCATGCTTATACTTTTATATATTCTCACAATAAAAAATAATTGTTTTCTCATTTATTAGTGCATCACATAATTTTGGAAGAATATAAAGAATTTGATAACAAGTAATAAAGAACTAAGCATTGTGTTTATCCTATCTCCGGGAGCTGCTGTTTCATTTTGATAAATATATTTTCCTATATCTCTTCTTGTACCTGGCTTATCAGTTATTGTTTCAAGAATGACATTTCCCTTCTTAATATTTATTATATTTTTATTTAGTATCTGTGTGTGTCTTTCTCTCTCTCCTCTCTCTCTCTCTCTCCTCTCTCTCTCTCTCTCTCTCTCTCTCTCTCTCTCTCTCTCTCTCTCTCTCTGTGTGTACATACTAAAGGGAGTGCATATGTGTAGGCCAGAGGATAAGTTGAAGGACTTGATTCTCTCCTTCAACTATGTGAGTCCTGGAATTGAACTCAATAGCAACAGCCAGGCTTGGCTATGGGTGACTTTAGACACTGAGCTATTCAGTGAAAATCAATACAAATTCAAGACAGGAAACATTTAGTTTGGTGAAATTTCTTTATGACAAAAAGGGGAGGAGAGATACATCAAGGGTGTAAGAACAGAGCTGAGATTAGGGGATCAGCCTCCACGATAGTCAGAAAGCAAGAATGTCCTAAAACAGACTCCAAGGCTCCAAACTCTATCAAAAACCTGAGTAAATTTGGAAGCTGATTCCATTGCTGAGTTTGTAATAGAGAACCTAAAGTGGCCAGAACCTAGCTCCCTAATTTCCTAAGCAAACATGCCTGGTAAGTATTCTGGACTATGAGGGAGCCAAGAAGTATTGTTTCAAACCACCTCAGTAATGGCATTATATTTTGAACAGTCACAGCTACAGCCCACAACCACCAACAAATAACATCAGCAAGGGAAGAATATTGTCATCAGTCATTGACAAGTGGGAGTATTTTTATTATTTTAAAGACCTAATTATCTACACAAATACATACATGTGCTTCAGAGTGACTTACTACTATTATATAAATGGCAGTATATCAGTATCAGTTTATGAATTTTATTTAAGATGTTGTATTTCACTTTTATGTAAGTGAGCATTTTTGTTCACACAAGAGTTCTGCAAGGAATGTTTTCATGCCAATTAAATACTACTTTTATAGCAGTGCCTGTACACATTCTCTGCATGTAGAGTAAATCACTTTTGTTGAACAAAATCCTTTGAACAAATCTTATTTATTTATTGCCTAATATGCAATCCAAGATTTCATATATATATGTATATATATACATATATATATATATATATCCACTAAAACTTATTTGTAAAACATGAAATATCTTGAGTTTGTGAAACTATAATGAACAAAAATGTTCATGTCCTTCTTTTGTGTAGACAGTACTTTCAAAACCTTCATAAAGTTTTTCTTAATAGGAATCTTTTTTGTTATTTATTGTAACAATTATGATTATTGTACTCAAAAGTGTTACTATTTTTTATTTGTTCATGAAGTACACAAACAAATATAGACCTTTCATATAGTTTTAAAAGTCATGATACCAAATGTCTCCAGATAATTCTATTTTTTTCTGAAACTTGTGTCCATTCCCTTAATTTATAATGAAAAAAATCAAATTGGAAATGATCTTTAAATAATCATTCTTTTGTGTATCTTTGATACTTTTTGTTTTCATTTCAAACAGCAATCAAAAAGTCCGAATTTTAAAGCCAGAGCAGCTGTTCAACAAATCTTCAGGCTAGCCAACAGGCCTGTATGCTCTCAATAGGTTTGTGTAAAAAATAACTGCAAAGTTCTTTCTGCATAAATCTAAGTTCATGGCCAACTACAAAGTTTACATGTGTAAACTAATATTGGAAGAGATGTCTGAGGATGCCCATTTCTGGTCTAGATGAGGACATAAGGTGAGTTAAGAATGGAAGTATTGAGAGGTTTAAATATTTTTTCTTGTAGGTAGATTAAAGTTTCACTTGAGTTCATCACCATTAATTATCATTTTCTTCAGTACATTCTTACCAATTCTTTTGAGGCAAATATAAATTTTCTTCCTTCAAAACTGTGAGTCTGAATGGCACCAAATTATTATTTCAAATAAACACTCTCATTTCAAAATAAATAATAAACTTAGACTGAATATGAGAATGTTAGAGAGAGAATATGCTAAGTAATCTAGTTCATTTTTGTACATCTGCAAGTTTTATTTTAAATGATAAATTACTAATAGCAGTATGTTTCAATGATTTTTATATAATATTAGTAATATGTATATTTCAAATTATTTTTATCTGAACAAATAAAAGCAGTTTTAAAAAGTCAAAATAGAAGAAGATTTAACATACATACCAAACTTATCTTGTGGACAAATTGATGTATATAATGAAAATGCCATTGTTTTGTTTACCTGATTCTTTTTTATTAGCAGGGCCAACCAGAAAGACAACAAATGGGATTGTAAGCTTTGTGCCTGACTCAATAAAAAGAAATAATGATTCATTCAGTCCCAAAATTCAATGGCATATTTTTTTTATGATTTCAGCTTTGCAATAATATGTTATCTATCACTCTGAAATTTATGGTGCCTATGTGGAAAACATTTTAAGGTTCAAGACCATGAATTAGTGGCTATGAAAAGACAAAACACTACAACCTCAACTAGAGTGATTCAATCTTAGAGCACTCAAACTTCAACACATCATTCCTCCTGATACAGTGTAGAAGACACCACACCATTCAACTAAATCTGAAGAGGAGAGCAGTGGGAAAGTGATACATGAAAAAGTGATGCTTTCTTCCTACATGCTCAGGGTCACAATCTTTGCCCAAGTCTCTACACTCTACTGTTTTAAGACTCACAAGAAGCCCTTTAGGACTCTAAGATGGTGATGGTAATGTCCAGCATTTTATAGTTTTATCTGCTAATTAATGCCCCCTCAAATCCTGTTTCTAAAGGCATTATCTGCATGGTGAAGTATTTTCACTTCATTTTAGAGGATCCATTGTCTTAGTGAGCTTCCCCCTAGGAAGGAATATAGTAACTCTGAGCCTCTCTGCAAGCTATACATTCACTCAATATTGTCTTTTCTTTGGACATTCTCTCGGGACTTTCTTCTCTCCCCACATTATATCTTCATAATGTGAGATAAACTCCATGTTACCAGTACACAAATTGTGTAAACAATGGAAGCACCTGCTCAATTTTGTAAAAAAAAAAAAAAAGTGGAATTAAACCCCTTGTTTTGAGTGCATATTTAATTATTATGGTTGTGCTTAGATCTTAAACTATTTTAATTTTGAATATATTTTCTAGAGATGAATCATATTCGCAGATGGTCTTATCAACTTCCAATGCATTGCAAGTTAATACAATCTACTACAGTTAGCTGATGACTTTAAAACAATAAATTAATGTGAAGCAGTTATAGGAAGGACTTGAATGATTTTGAAAAAATATAGTCAGTTATGTATAACAAGATGTTCAACTGGTTAGAAAAACTTCCCTCCCCAACTGGAGACACATAAATTATAATGTCATGTGAGACTGCATTGATCATATAGTAGTGGTAAATACATAGTGTTATGGGAGCCTAAAGTGGAATGCTAAGCCCATTATAAATTGTTGGTGTAAGCTTAGGTCAAGGAAGTGATCACATAGGAAGTTCCACTATCCATCGTGATAATGAACTTCTATTAGATAGGTCAAAGGAACCACAACATAGGGGAATATGACAAGAAAGGGGAATCAAAGAAGAATTAGGAACAAAAGGATTCTCTAGGATGTTTGGCACAGAGCTTAGGGCACAGTGGAACTAAAACTCAAGTTTCAAATGTAACATTTTCTGTTCTCAAGTCTTAAAATGCACCTTCCATTTCCAATCTTGCATTACATATTGTTAGTATTTTTATTTTTCTATTCTTGCATTTACCCACATTCTTCAGCATTTTTTTTTGTGTGTGGTTATTTCAAGATCAGAGCATATATGTAAGATAGATAGAGCAACATTTTAAATTTTATAACATTTCAAAAATTTGATGCTTTTAAATTATGAATCATTCAATCAATACATTATTCATATGAGCATATTTTCACTGAGTTCAATTCAAGAGGTTACTGATAATTTGGAATATATATTTTCGTAACTTAGAATATATATTTTCTTAAATTACAAAAAACATTGTTAATAAAAACTTGCCTTGCTTTGACAATTACAGTTTTCAATAATTTATATGTCTCTATGAAGTAAAGCAAGTAACTTCAGGCAAAAAAAATGTAAGTCCTTCTTTCCCTTGAGGTGACCATATGGGGACAAACCAGCAAATTCAGTTCTCACTTGACTGCACTGTCATCCTTGAGAAGAACAGCAATGCTCAGTAACTGATGGCTCCCTGACCAAAAGAGGATTATGAAAATAATATTGTAACTTATTTCAAAGATCTTCTAAACATTCAAGATTCAGAGTATAAATTTGATACACATAAAAAATTTCATAATAGACATGTTTATCTTCTATTTTAAAAACCAAAAAATTCAAAAAATTGACATCATTTCTACAAATGTATGCATAGAAAAATTCATAGTACTTGCTATTCTGTTACATGTACTTAATACACAATCTTTGATACCCAGAGGCATCATCTTGTTTCTAAGGATAGACAGTTTTGTTTAATACAGGTGGAAGAAGAATTATGGTCAATGTAAATTTCCAAGCACAGACTTTACAATCTGCTGGTGCTGGCAACACATGCATGCATATGGATGTCCCTGTGCCAAATATTGTATCTATTAGCCCTCAAACCACTGCACAATTGAACATCAGATGTATGTGGCATGCTAGAAAGTAAACAGGAACTCGACATATAACTCATGGTGCAAAACCAAGGTGAAAATTGATATGGATGAAAATTTGAAAAAGATAAATAAAAGTTTAAACCATTATTAACTGCTTAGTGCCCTTCTCTTTATGAACTTCTTTGTACAAATTTCATAGTATTTTAAGGTACATGGATTTTCTATTTATTAGTTTGTTTATTTTTCATATATGTATATGTGTATATGCCAGTACACATGTCTCAGAAGCTCAGAGGACAACTTTCTGGAGTCAGAGCCCTTCTTTTACCATGTGATTCCTGGGAATAGAATCCAAGTCATCATGCTGGTTGACAAGTGCCTTTATCCACTGCCATCTTACCAAACCCTCCTAGCATTTTGGGAAATTAATTATAGAATAACATTAGAAATGATCCTTTTTTTGCAATAACTAAAGCAATATATACTATGTAAAATTTGAAGTAATATGCACAAATAACTATGATAAGAGCACTTCTGAACACACACATCACATCAACAGATGCCATCCAGTATTACAAGTGTAGTTAATACTACCCACAACATCTGCCACACAACTTCACTTACTTTAACTTTGTAGTGCTGTAATTGTAATTGCATTCAAATTCAAGACATATTTTGTAAAAGACAGAGGATCACACTAAGGATGACGAATGTAGAAATTGGACCTCTTATAGCACAAATCCCAAGCCACACACATAATTCCTTCAAGTCATCTACTGATGCAGACACTATCAATTTTAGACTATTCTGCTATTGTCTTATTACAAACAGAATTGATGTCATTTAAAAATCCCTTTTTCTGTGTTATCAAAAACTGAATTTCTTTACTCAATACTTTTATGAATTTTCCTGCATTTCCTTTTACTAATATCACATTTGTTGAAAATCAGGGTTCATTGCTGTACATTTTGCCTAAATCTTTTTACTCTTTAACTTCTTCCCAAGTGTTTTTATTCCAGCAATAATATTTATTTAACACACTTGTTTTACTTTTCAATGCATTCTATAATTTATACCTATTTATATATGGAAATTCCACATCACTTTATATGTTTTTATTTTAAATATAGGCTTATTAGTGAACTCTGTCTTCTTATGGGTTATTTCCTGGAAGGGACACATTATATGAACTCTCTTACTTTTATTGAATATTCTACACTATTAGAGTCTTTGTTTCTTTTGTGATCATCAATAGAACAGCTATCTAATTCTCTATATTTTAAATTTATGCTCATGAACAATTTTGCATTTTAAATTTTTTTAAATTTTAAAATGAAATAATTTTATATTGTTATAGAAAATGCATGAGGAGAGAGTAATATTAGATGAAGAAGAAGGACGGATTATAGGCAGAAGGACACATGAGTCATGAAATAAAACATAAGTTTAGTTTATTTTTCTAGTTGAAAACCTCGGGTTTTTATTTTAATTGATGTGTGTGTGTGTGTGTGTGTGTGTGTGTGTGTGTGTGTGTGAGAGAGAGAGAGAGAGAGAGAGAGAGAGAGAGAGAGAGAGAGAGAATTCAACTTTCTTGGAAATAACATAGCAAAAACTATTTTTGCATTACAAGGCAATCCAAAAATGTTATGTTTTTGAGACAGTAATCATGAAAGTTGGGGTTACATTATAATTCCACTGGCTATTAGTACAATAGAAATTACATATGCCTAGTCACTAAACACATTTGTCATAGTGACCCACTTTGTGAAAGTTAATTATTTTTAAATTTGTTTTAGAGGTAGCTGTTTTAACCTCATTTTTTTCTTCTATTTAAAAAATATCAACTAGAAAATATCACCCTGAGTAAGGTAAGCCAGACTTACATAGACAAACATGGTATGTACTCACTCATAAGTGGATACTAGATGTAAAGCAAAGGATAATCAAACTACAATGCACAGCTCCAGAGAAGCTAGAAAACAAGGAGTACCCTAAGAGGGATGTGTGGATCACCCGGGGAAGTGGAAATAGATGAATGAGATCTCCATGAGTAAAGTGGGAATAAGGGGGGGGGCAATTGAGGGGAAGGGATTGGGTATGAGAAAATGAGGGAATGAGATCCTCAAGCTGGGGGAGGGACGGAGTGGGAGAGCCATGAAAGAAATATCTTCATAGAGGGAGATATTGTGGGGTAAGGGAGAAGACTGGTGCTAGGGGAATTCCAAGGAATCCACAAAGATGACCCCAGAATAGACTACTAGCAATAGTTATGAGGGTACCTGAACTAGCCTACCCTGGTAAGCAGATTGGTGAATACCCTATCATCGTAGAGACTTCATTCAGTAACTGATGTAAGCAGATGAGGAGATCCATAACCAAGCACCAGGCCAAGCACTGGGAGTCCAGTGAAGAGAGGGAAGAGGAAGTATATGAGCAAGAGAGGTCAAGATCATGATGGGGAAATCTGCAGAGACAAGTGAACCAAGCTCATAGGAACACGTGAACTTTAGACCAACAGCTGTGGAACCTACATGGGACAGGACTAGTCCCTCTGCATACAGGAGACAGTTGTGTAGCTGGGTCTGTTTGTAGGGCCCTAGGAGTGTGATCAGGATCTATTCCTGGTGCATGACCTGGCTTTTTTCATTCCATTACCTATGGTTGGACACCTTGCTCACCCATGAAGGGAGAGGCTTGGTACTGCCTCAACTGAATGTACCAGGCTTAGATGTCCTCCTATGGGAGAATTCATCCTTTTGGAGGAGGGGATGAGGGGTGGGTCGGGGGAGCAGGAGGAGGGATGAGAGGGGGGACCTGTGGTTGGTATGTAAAATGAATAAAACAATTTAAAAAATATCAAATCATCTTATTTTTATTCATATTTAATGTATAAACTATATAAAATGAATTGTTATATGTAAAATAAGGACTGCTTTAAGTTTTAATTAATGACTTTTCAAGAAAAAACATCTAGGCAGGTTCATTAATGGAATTAACCTATACAACAATTTAAGGTCCACTGAGTGTTTTTTCAAAAAGTCAGAAGATGATGCACTGTTAAAAGGGAGTTCTTCTTTGAAGTTTTGTTAGAACAACTGAATAGCTATGTAGGAACACATCAAAACCTGCTTTGATCTTAAAAGATATTTGGTCAGTCAGAAATAGAGGTGATCAAAATTGCAGAAAAAAATTTCAGGAAAGAATCGATATGACCTTTAGAATGGAAACTATTTATAGATAGAACACAATAATAAACACCATATAGTAAATACAGTTGGAAGTTTTGATATCTCTAAAACAATGAAAACAAATTTTTGTTAAAACATAACATAAAGAATGGGAAAGTGACCAGATTTCCAGTACCAAGCAAGTGACACGTCTTGTAGAGAAGTTCCTAAATCCAATCAGAAAGCAGTTGGTTATCCGCCTAAAATTTGTGCAACTTTTGCAATGACAAGTATGGAGTATGCCTACAAGGCATTCATAGGGTTTGCAGCTAAGTAACACTATTTTTTACATGTCCCCTAACCACCTAAACAGCTCCTTCCAGAACTATGAAACTAGCTATCACGGAGGAAACTTCCTAATCAGTACTAACTGGGCTTTTCATGTCCCAGGATCAAAGTGTGCCTGTGTGTGTGTGTGTGTGTGTGTGTGTGTGTGTGTGTGTGTGTGTGTCTTTAACAATAGGGTCTTTCCATTGAGTTCTGGTAGGAAACAGAAAAAGGAGCAGGACCAATTTCTTGTACTGTTCATGGAGTTTGCAAGAGACTCCTGACTGGCATTTGCTGGGATGTATCACCCACCATGTGTTTCCAAGAACTAACAGGCCAAGAGGGCAATCCTACTATTATTATTTTGCTAAAGAGAAATAAAATCAAAGTGCCTTCTAAATAGTATTTCTATGCCCATAGATCTGTACGACATTTTTTCAATTGGATTATTTGTTTTTTGATGTCTAGTTTCTTGATTTTTTTTTCTATATTTTAAAGATTAGTTCTCTGGTAGATGTCGGGTTGGTGACAATCTTTTCCCATTCTGTAGGCTGCCATTTTGTATAATTGACAGTGTCCTTTGCCTTACAGAAGCTTTTCAGTTTTATTAGGTCCCATTTATTAATTGTTGAGCTCAGTGTCTGTGCTATTGGTGTTCTATTCAGGAAGCTGTTTCCTATGCCAGTAGGTTCAAGGCTCTGTCCCAATTTCTCTTCTATCAGGTTCAGTGTAACTAGATTTAGGTTGAGGTCCTTGATCCACTTGGACCTGAGTTTTGTAATGTAAAAAAGTTACTTTTATGTGATAAAGCTTACAAGGTTTTAAGCATTCCTAAAGCCATTTCCAAAGAAATTAGTGGTTACACTTGTGACTTCTGGAATTCAGTTTCTATAAAAGAGAACTCTGGAAATCACTGAAGGTGTGAATTTAAATTTGAATGTAAGTGCCAGTGTAAGAGTACTTGGAGAAAAGTCTTGCTTACCCCATCTAAAGCTAACTGAGAGGAGCAGTGATTAAGCTGTGTTTTAGGAAAAGGTTTTCATATTTCATGAAGTTCATCTTATATTATGACAAGATGCTTGAATCCTTGAACTTGTTCTTACTCCTTTTAGGTTAGAAATGGAAAGGAGTTTCTTCATAGAACTATGCTAGTTCATTTGCTGGAATATTTAGGTTTATTTGAGACAGGGTTTCTCTGTGTAGCTTTGTGCCTTTCCTGGAACTCACTCTGTAGCCCAGGCTGGCCTTGAACTCACAGAGATCCTCCTGCCTCTGTCTCCTGAGTGTTGGGAATAAAGGTGTGTGCAACCACTGCCCAGCTCTAAGAGTCACCTAAAGCTGAAAAAAAATCACAAATGTAATTTCTAAATAAAATTCCTCTATATTTTAATTTTTTAAAGGCTATTTTCCCCTTTGGTTAATTACATGGAAGAGTCAATTTTGTTGAAGGATGTTTTTGTTCATGTTACTTAACTAATTAAGAACATCCTCTTATTATGATGGTGGATTTTGAGGATTTATATTCATATTACTATGAAATATAACTATTCATGCTTTTGTGTTAGGTGAAAATACATGGGATTTGTTGTTTTTCTCATAGATTATTCTTCTACAGTAATACAAAAATGTGAAATAGGTTTACTCCATTTTACTTCTTATATTTTGTGAGAATATGAATGTGGAGATTTTATCTTTGTTACATGTAGAGGACATTTATTGAGAGGCAACTATATATCTTATTCTTCTTATCCGTTCATTTTCTCATCTGATCCCATTTCTCTCTACCTAAAGACATACATTATTGTGGCTGTGTTGACAATTATTCTCCTTTCTTGTTTCTGTTAAATTTTGTGATATCTTTATTATTGGAAATAAATGTTAAGTGCTCATAAAAATGCTAAATAGTAGAAGTTCATTTAGTCCTTCATAGTTTTAATTTAATTAATACTAGCTTTTATTTAATTGGTTCAAAAATTTGATTTGTTTTCCATTTGACGTTACCATGTCTTTATGTTTTTTTCTGCTTTAAAATTTTTTTCTTTAACAAGATATTTTTTCAGACTAGCTGTTAAAGGATATTCTTGTGTGATGGTTTCAGTTGGTAATGCCTCCCCATGGGCTTAGATAATTAAATACTTGTTTTCTAATTATATACACTGTGTGTGGAAGCTTGGGAAATACGACCTTGCTGGAGTAAATATGTCACTGAAGGTGAGCTTTGAGAGCTGAAGGCCTTGTCCTATCCCAGTTTACTCTCTCTATCTCTTGCTTTTGACTCAAAGTGTAAGCACTCAGCTTGCTACTCCAGCCTCCACACCTGCCATCTTCTGCCACTCTCCCTCCCGTGACAGGTGTTTATCCCTCTGGTACCATACACCAGAACAGAAAACTTTTTCTTACCTTGGTCATGGCGTTCTATCATAGCAATAGTAAATTACCTAAATTGCTTTCTTGAAATTTTTCCTGCCAAAATTGTAGTTTTTCTTGAATTTGTTATTTTCTCATGCCACTCCTGAAAGTTATTAGATTTCATGACTTCAAATATCACCTTTGATCTTTGGTCACTTGGCTCTGGGTAAAGGTAAGTTATACAGTTTCACTGAATCTTATTGCACCTCTTGGTACTTTGGAGGTATTCCTTAGTAGTTTTATTTCTAGATGTCAACCTAAACATGTCATTAGTGGTATTTCTAGTCCACTAATGTTTCTGTCTAAATACTATGCTGAATGCATATCCATTTGTTATAATATAAAATTGTAATATCATTTTTATAATTTTCTATTATTACATTAAATTATTGATACTACTCTTTAATTTCTTAAAATATGTATTATATTCACATTGTTTAACTTCTCTAGATACCGTAAAAGAGTTTCTGTTTTTCTTTATTATTTGTTTTATTATTTTTTCTCTTTGAACATGATTTATAATTGAATTTCCAGTAGGATCCACCTCTAGGCATGCTTCAATTCTATTCTGGACAGACAGTTTGAATTTTTTTTTTAAAAAAAAGATATTCAGCTGAATTGAAGCACAGCTATCTTTGGAAGTAGCTAGTTTTATTGTATTGTTATTCATTTAATATACCACAGTATCACATGTGAGACCTTTGGATGTTTTTCACTACTATGTTCCTTCATTTATACCCACAAATATAATGCATTTTATCTTAGTGCTGTGGGATGTCTTTCTGTATGCTGTGAATATGTGTTCTCTGATTGATTGATAAATAAAATGCCCACTGGCCCATTTCCTGGCAGAAAGTATATGTGGGATAAGGAGAAGAGGAGAATTCTGGGAAGAGGAAGAGCAGAGTGAGGAGTCACCAGCCAGACACAGAGGAAGCAAGATGACAAGGCAGAACTGAGAAAAGGTACCAAGCCATGTGGCCAAACATAAATAAGAATTATGGGTTAAATTAAATGTAAGAACTAGTCAGTAATAAGCCTGAGCTAATGGCCAAGCAGTTATAAATAATATTAAGCCTATGTGTGATTATTTTATAAGCAGCTGCAGGACTGTGGGTGAGAGAGAGTTGTCTGGACTGTGTGAGGCCAGTTGGGACAATGGAAAACTTCAGCTACATTTGGCCTCAACATGGGGCTCTTGAGTTTCCATAGGCCTAAAAGAGTTTAAAAAGGGCTCTAAACACACAATAATGAAGCCAAAAACAGCTTCCTACATCATGTCTCATGTGGGTTGAGAAATAGAGATGCCAAGGTACAGAGATGATGTGGTGTGCAGACTTGAGCTACTATATGGCAGGTTCATGGTGTATGGGCTTCAGTGCAGGATGCCAGATTCCTGCCACTGTACACAGTGGCATCTGCAAGCTGCACAGCATGGTATGTGGTGGATATAGCTTTTGCTAGTACAGACAAAAAAAAAAGAAAAAGAAAAGGAAGAAAAGGTTTTTGGACTACATGTAACTGGACAGAAGCATAGACCCTTTGCTTCACAGATTCAGCGATGAGCATGGAGGTAAATTAGTTCCACGATGCTGAAAAGCTGAGGTGGGTGGAGCCAGCAGCCAAAGCTGCCATTTCAGTCCTAGTCACACTGTAGTTTAAAGCAATAGATTCATAATAAGACATATTCAGATGGAATAAGACTTTAAATGGTTTATAGTGTGTGTAAAAATGTATACATGCTTGGAAGAGAGAAGAAAATGAATATAGACAGTTATATAAAGAAATAAATATTTTTAAAAAATACAGTCTTTAAAGAGACAGTAAAAATAGTATAATAAGCTACATAAAGATGGATATTACACAGAGTATCTGGATTATGTTATCTTTGGGATTTTTTACTGCAGAGAGACATTTGATTGTAAGAGCTGCTGAGTTAAATTAATATGTATATTTTAAAGATATCTTGATTTCAAAATTTATATCTAAGGATATGTTACTTTGGAAAAAAGGTTCTGCCTTTTTTTCCACAGAAGGTGAGAACCTATTGCTTCCAGGTTAATATGGTTTGATCAAGGAAGACCCTCTGAGAGGTCTCCAGATGATCCAATATCCAGAACATCTTTAAGGCAACTGGCTCAGAGAATATAGAGTCAGAGACTATTCCAGTCAGGACTTGACCATAATTCTTAATTTTCTCAGGATCCCATAAGAATATAGCACCCTCAATCAGCAGGAAGTAGCCTAGAACACTATGCCCATATTCATATTCCCAAATATGGATTATGGATATTTGTCTTTGTTAGAGATTGATTACAAATTGTTATTGGTCATAGTCAATATCTTTCTAAAGAAAAAAAATAGGGATATGATATAGATATGATAGGATGAAAGTGTAGATAACTATATTCTCCTTCTTGGGATATCCTCTCTCCTCTCTAGTCCCTTACTCTATTCCTAACCTCTCTGGTTATGTGGATTGTAGCATGTCTATGAAATACTTAAAAGCCAACTTCTGTATCTGTCCTTTGGGGCCTGGGCTATGTCACTCAGAATGAGATTTTCTAGCTCCATCCATTTATCTGAAAATTTTGTAATTTTATTTTCTTTGACAACTGAATTTTGCAAATGTACCAAATTTTTATTATCCATTCATCTGTTGATGGGCATCTAGGCTGTTTCCATTGTCTGGCTATGAGGAATGATGTAGCAATGAACATTGATAGGCAAGTATTTCTGTAGTAGGATGTAGAGTCCTTTGGATACATGCACAAGAGTGGTACAGCTAGTTCTTGAGGGAGATCTATTTCCAGCCTCCTGAGGAACCACCAGACTGATTTCTGTAGTGACTGCACAATTTTGCACTCCCACCAGCAATGGTTGTATGTTTCCCTGTTCCATATCCAGATCTTATCTTTACAGAGTGTCCCACATTTTCTTAAGATCATAATGGAAGACAAGAAAGAAAGTGAAAATCTCCTACATGAGTTCTATCATGTAACCATTATGGCTCCCAGGTAGAAAGAGTTTCTAGCCATAGGTGGTTGACAACACAAGTGGGGACTGTCTAGAAGGAAGCGTTGAGCACATTCAAAGGAAGGAGCAAAACTGGCTTGGCACTAGCAGAGTTCCTGGGCAGGAAGCTCCGATTTTTGATAGGAGTGAAATTTCCATTTTTCTTTATGTTATTTAACATACATTAAACTACTGAAGATTAAGTACTTAAATAAACTTTAAATTACTTTACTAATATATTTATGAACTATTGTATTAGCCAACCAATGCACACTGAATAATCATTGACTGTTTAACCAAGTCTACAGTCAGGAAAGATACTTTGTGTATTAAGAGAGTTAGAAGTTGAATCTTTTCTCCTTTCCTCAGTTTTTAGTGTAGTTTTGGCAACTTAATTTTACCTCTGTTTCTCAGTTTAAAAAGAAAAGAGTTTAAGCAGAGATCTATAAAAGTCCTTTTGTATATAAAGTTCTGTGATTCTTTGATGGCTAAAGTTTAATTTGAGTCTTCAAATCTGTGAGATTTTTTTATAGTTTTTAAATAAACTATAAATATAAATAAACTATAAAGAATAAAATAATACTTTTTTATGTCCACTGTTAGAGATATTCTTCATGACTTGATCAAATTTCTGTGCAATAATTTGAAAATCTAATTGAAATGAAATTTGAAGAGGGGTAGTAACATTTGAGGAACTACTATTTCATATATGAATGCATATTATAAAAGCTTAATAATATCACATTAATATATCAATCTACTAATATGCAAATGCTGGAGAGAACAGAATGGGGGACTATTTGAATGTATGAAGAGCTAGTAGGTTTAACAAGTTTTAGTGTCAAACATCATTGAAAAATATGACCTGGTATAAAATTGGACAGTTTACTGTTAATATTCAACAAACAGAAAGCACCCACAGACAATTAAGACTGATCTTACTATTTTGAAATACATACTTACATGTGTATTATAAAAGATACCTCAAAATTAAAACTGTCCAGTAATAAATAACAGTAAATATTTATATAGGATATGGAGAAATAATAGTTAAGGATCAAATCTCTATCATTCAACTTGGGTTTGTTGTTTGGTGTGTTTTATAATGACCCATTCATTTTTATTGTAAATGTGAGAGTGGAATGTTTACTTAGAACATTAAATCATATTTCCTATGTATATTGTGTTATTAATCAAACTTGTTTCATGAGAAATATTGTAGTAAATTCCCTATTATCAATACACTTGATTTGATAATAAAATAGTGGCAAACATAAAATGCTAGTATTCAAAGGTAGAAATTATATTTGAAAATTAAAGTTTTAGAGGCTGAAATTGATAGAATCTCTAGATTAAGTAATAAAAGATACAAGGTCTAGAATATGTGTACAAACATCAGCTTGGGGTAAACATTTTTTTTTTGTGCAGTGAAATACAGAGGATACATCAAACAGTGATCCTTCTCCAATTCCCTTAATCCAGTGACACTTTTCAAGAATAAGTGAGAGATGATAGACAGCTCTCCAAAAGACTGACAAGAGATGCAAACAGCTCATTCAGTGAGGGGGATATAAAAATAAGCAGTGGCAGCAATCTCCTTGAGTGCGATTTCTCACAGCTTAGCACCTTAAATGTAGAAAGAGCAGAAGATGAAGTTTCCTTTATTACATTTGAAGATCTGTAACGTAGCCATTGCAAAAGGAAAACCATATAATTAGATCATTTCCTCCTTCCATTTCCTCCCTTCAAACATTCCTATACCCATCCTTGCCCTCTTTCTGAGTTAAGCCTCCTCTTTTCATTACTTTTGTTACATTCATATATGTATTTACATATAACTCCTAAATTTCCTGTTCTTAGGCTTGACCATTTGCTATTGGATAAACAATTAATTTGCTCTTCCCTGAAGGAGATTCTTCTTCTTCTTCTTCTTCTTCTTCTTCTTCTTCTTCTTCTTCTTCTTCTTCTTCTTCTTCTTCTTCTTCTTCTTCTTCTTCTTCTTTTCTCTCTCTCTCTCTCTCTCTCTCTCTCTCTCTCTCTCTCTCTCTCTCTCTCTTTGTCTTTCTCTCCCATCATTCTTAGTTACTTAGAGTTCTTTGTGTGGGGGTTGAATCCCCTGGTCTTTCTCCTGTCCACACTACCCTGTATAGTGTTCTTGTACTTATTCAGCACTTGTTTAGGTAGTCCTGTTTATTTCCCAAGAATGTCAGAGGGACACCCCAAAGGAACACTTGTTTTTTCTTTTTTTATTATTAAGAATGTTTCTATTCATTTTACATACCAACCACAGATTCCCCCTCTCCTCCCTCCTCCCACCCACCAGCCTTTCCTGTCTCCCATTCCTACCTCCTCCAAGGCAAGGCCTCCCATGGGGAGTCAGCAGAGCCTGATAGAGGCAGGACCAAGCCATTCCCCTGGCACCAAGGCTGCCCAAGGTGTCCCTCCAAAAAGCCCCCTCATGCACCAGGGACAGATCCCGATCCCACTGCCAGGGGACCCTTAACAGTTCAAGTTAAACAACTGTCTCGCCTATGCATATGGCCTAGTCCAATCTCATGGGGGCTCCACAGCTATTGGTCCACAGTTCACGAGTTCCTACTAGTTTGTGGCATCTCTGTATGTTTCCCCATCATGGTCTAGATGTCCCTTGCTCATAGAATCCCTCCTCTCTCTCATCAACTGGACCCCTGGAGCTTGGCCTGGAGTCTGGCTGTGGATCTCTGCATCTGCTTCCATCAGCTACTGAATGAAGGCTCTATGATGACAGTTAGGGCATTCACTAATCTGATTACCAGAGTAGGCCTCTTCAGGCACCCTCTCCACTATTGCTAGTAGTCTAAAGTGGGGTTATCCTTGTAGATTCCTGGGAACTTCCCTAGGACCCTGTTTCTCCCTATTCCCATGATGTCTCCATCTATCATGGTATCTCTTTCCTTGCTCTCCCATTCTTCCCTGTTCCAGCTTGAACATCCTGATCCTTTATGTATGTTCTCATCCTCCATCCCCTACCTTCCATTGTCCCCCCCCCATTTCCAGTTTGCTCATGGAGATCTCATCTATTTCTCCTTCTCAGGGCAATCTATGAGTCCCTCTTAGGGTCCTCCTTGTTAGCAAGCTTCTCTGGAGCAATGGGTTGTAGTCTGGTTATCCTTTGCTTTACATCTGGTATCCACTTATGAGTGCTTAGATATCATGTTTGTCCTTCTGAGTCTGGATTACCTCACCCAGGATGATATTTTCTAGTTCCATCCATTTGCCTGCAAGTTTCATGATGTTATTTTTTAGAAGTTTGCAAATAGATCCATATATGTCACTATGAACAAAACGCAAGTCCAAGTATATCAAAGACCTCAACATAAATCAAGTTACACTGAACTTGATAGAAGAGAAAGTAGAAAGTGGTCCTGAACATATTGGCACCAGAGACCACTTCTTAAATATATATCAGTAGCACAGATACTAAGAGCAACAATTAATAAATGGGACCTCCTGAAACTGAGAAACTTTAGTAAGGTAAAGGACTTGGTCAATAAGACAAAACGACAGCCTACAGAATGGGAAAAGATCTTCATCCACCCCACATCTGATAGAGGGCTGACCTCCAAAATATATAAAAAATTCAAGAAACCAGACATTAAAATGTTGAACAATCCAATTTAAAAATTGGCTACAGAACTAAACAGAGAATTCTCAACAGAAGAATCTCAAATGGCTGAAAGATATTTAAGGAATTGCTCAACATTCTTAGTCATCATGGAAATGCAAATCAAAATGACTCTGAGATACCATCTTACACCTATCAGAATGACTACAATAAAAACCACTGAGGGCATCATATGTTGGAGAGGATGCAGAGCAAGGAGAACACTCCTCCACTCTTGGTGGGAGTGCAAACTGGCATAGCCACTTTGGAAATCAGTATGGCAGTTCTGTAGAAAACTGGGAATTAATCTAGCTCAAGACCCAGCTATACCACTCTTGGGCATACACCCAAGGCATGCTCAATCATACCCCAAGGACACATGTTCAACTATGTTCATAGCAGCATTATTTGTAGTAGTCAAAACCTGGAAACAACCTAGATGCCCCCCCAACCAAAGAATAGATAAAGAGAATGTGCCAAATGAATACTTTTAATGATCCTAATTAGTGTAAGACATAATAAGAGACAGAGAAGCCTTGTGTAGGCAGGAGGTGATTGGGAGAAGTAAATACTAAATGTGTTTCATATCTGCAACTTCCAATAGGATAGTAAGAAAGTGTAATGTAGATACAAATAAGACAAAGAATAATAAAGTAGGAGGTGGAAAACAAGATATTTACAAGCAGAAAAAATTATTTAAGAACATTCAACTTGACTGTTGAAACCTGATTTCTTCAAAATCTATGACCTCCAGCTAATATGAAGTCCTTTTGTTAAAAAGGTTAACATGGACATCTGGGAACTCTTGTTGATGACCTAAGGCTTCTTGTAGGAGGCACAGTATATTAGCAATTTATAGAAGTACACAGCATATGCTTCTGACTTTAAATGTATGTGTAAATCTACATGATCTGGCTTGTACTAAGTTTGTGGGTGATAGAAACATGATAATAGAACTATGATGATAATGACTCACAGGCAAGGGGCTTCACTGAACACATTTCCTTTTGGCAAGGGTCATTCCCATTGCCATGTTAAGGATGTAAGTTCCCATCCAGCTACTTTTATTTCAATCACATCTACAAAGTCTCACTTTGACCTTTCTTCTGGGCAGTTGAAGTGGTCAGCTAGTAACAACTTTTATAGGAAAATGTCTAAAATACAACACTGTGATACCTGTTAAGAGGCTGCTGTTAAGTTTCAACCAGGGGTGGGGGGCAAAAATAGGGCTGAGGTACCTACTTAACATATCAAAGCAGACCTAACCTCCAGGTTCTCCCAGCATCTCCCAGTCTCTATCAGTTACAGAGTTTGGCTGGCATATCCTGTACTCCCAGCCCTCCACCCTGAACTCTTCAGCCCAGGGGCTGGGCTGCTCTTCTCCCAGGTTCTCTTCCCTACAGAATCCAGACAATTTGCTTACCTGCATCTTTTCTTTCTTTGTCCTACTGGTTTCTGTACCTGGTTCTCCTTGCTCCCTTCTCCCTATTCCTCCCTTTCACCCTACATGGCCCAGCCCAGTCTGGTCATGTCCATTTTGGAATCTCCCAGATGTCGCTGCCTGTACCTATGCTCTTCCTTGTATCTACAATAAACTTTCTCCTCCACCCTACCCAGGAGCAGGCATGTCCTTTCCCTTCTTTTTTCTTTTTCTTTTTTTTTTTTTTTCATTCAGCTGACGTTGAAGCTCATCGGCAAAGTGATTGGCTAGCTTATAAATAGCAGTGAACTCTGAGTTCACGCTGGATTCAACCTATAGCACTAAATAAAACCCTATGGCCACTTGTGCCATCACTACCAGAATTACCAAAAAAGAAATAAAATTACTTGTCAATCAAGCAGCGTGTATGTACCTTAATATATTTAAAAAGCATATTTCCATTTTAGCCTGAAAAAGGACAGGGATTGAATATGTTTCAATTTTAATCACTTTCAGTTCAAATTAAAATATGAAAAAGATAATTTGTTTTTGAACTAGGCTTTTCTAATTAAAGAGTCTTTACAAGGAAGAATTGTTCTTGTTTCTTTTTTTTTTTCATGTTTCTTGTGTCTCTCAGAGACGTTTCTACTGAATAGCCAGATGCAGGTTTGGGACTAGAATTCATAGAACACAGTTCCTAGCTCCAGTCAAAAGCCACAGACAAGAAAAGAAATAAATCAAAGTTAATTTGTAATTGAAACTAACTATAAGTAAAAGCAATTTAGTGTTAAAGAACCTTGGCATGTTTAAAAGATGAATTACTTGATGCTTCTTTGTTATTGAAATTTATTTTTTAATCACTTAATAGAAGAGAAAGCTAAACTTAGTGAGGCCAGACAGGAATAGAATCTATTTCATGTTCTTTTTAAAACTCAGAGGATAAAATACACTTTGATGTTGAATTAAAGTGTATTTCAAGAATCATAAGGACACTAGGGAAAAGTTTAAGTTATTTTCTATGTGGTAAGAGCTGATATAATACATTGTTAAAAACTATAAAATAAAAAAAAATGTTGTCTTGGACTTTAATTCCCCTCTGTAAATACTTAATGATTTCTCATAAATGAAAGTATTGTTTTATTTCTTAGTTTCATAAATTGAAAATGAAGCTTATAATTTTACTATTTTTTTAACTTCACATTGGAATTCACAACTTATTCCATATCCTTTGCTTTACAAAAGCTGTGTTTAACTCTTTTTAAAGCATATATTGGGAGGAAATTTTCCTACTAATGCTATACTAGACAAGTAGTGGTTTGGTTGCTCAGAGGAAAAATACCGTGATAGTGACTTGGATAATAGCTAAATAAGCACCTAGTCAACTGGAAATACAAGTGTTTCTTTTGTTGTTGTTCTTGTTTGTGTGTTTGTTTTGGCTTGTCTCTTAAGTACAAAATAACAGCCCATCATGTGCTTTTCCTTTAAGATGGGAATGATGTCAATGACAGAATCTACTCAAGTGGGTGATGAGTCTCTGAACATGCCTATGAGGAATTATCAGATTATCTTAATTTACATGTTAAGATTTTTTATTTTTTATCTATTGTTTTTAAATTTTGTACATGTATATAACACGTTTTGATCAAATAAATTCTCACTGCCTCTTCTCCAGTTCATCTCATATCCTCACCACCACATTTGCCTCCCAAGTTCATGTACTTCTTTGAAGATGAGTCTACCTAGTAAGAGCATGGATACAGTGCTATTGACTGGAGCATGGGAAACGAACAGCTACCTCATCCCTAAAGAAAACCACCTCTCCTTTTGCAACAGCCATCAACTGCCAATATCTCCCTAGCTAGGTGTAGAATTTAATTATCTCCTCCCTCATGCATCAAGGGATTCTGATTGACTTGATATTGTGGTTGTCTTAAGGATGCTATACTAGCTTCTGTGAGTTTATGCGTGCAAGTGCCCTGTCCTGTCCAGAAAGCACTGTTTTGAAGCAGTCCTCCTGAATTTCTGTCTCATACAATCTTTCCAGGAAGATGCCTGAGCCTTAACTCGGGTTGGAGTGGTAGGTATATGGGATGCGTGTTCATTTTTATCCTGATTCTCATACCGTATACTGTGGCCAGTTGTAATTCTTTGTATTAATTTCCATGGACCACAGCAAAAGAAGCTTCTCTGATAAAGGTTGAAAGATGCACTGATTCAAAAGTAATTTATTTCAGCTCAGAATTCCCAATCCCAGTCCATCATTGAGGGAAGTAGGCAGAAATGTAAGGCAAGAACCAGGAGAAAGTAACTGAAACACCCACTATAAAAGAGGGTTGCTTATCGGCTTGCTATCCATGACTCACTCAGCTTTCTTTTTTCTTTTTCTCCCAAAGACCACTTGCCCAGGAGCAGCACCACCCTATGAACTGGGACTTCTTATTAATCATTAATTAAGAAAATAACCTGCAGAGTTGCCTAATATAATCTGATAGAGACATTTTCTAAATGAGGCTCAGTCGTCCCAGATGAATCTAGTTTATATTAGATAAACTAGTTTATTGATAAAAATTAGGCAACACACTAGCTACTTAAACACAAGTGAATGTACAGACATGGTGATGTATTTCTACCACAGCATGATAGGTGGAAAGAGCATGGTTTCGAAGTCTTCATTTCCATAGAACATTTTCTTTGATCCCCAAATGTAATTTGCAGTCTATTAGTGACAAAACACTGCCTTATTCTTCCCTTTTTCTTGAGTCTATGTATCATCTAATAGCCTTTGTATAGAACAAATTAGAATAGAGAGTTGTTTGATTTATTTCCATTTTCATAGGATAATATAATTTCACAATATTGGCCATCAGCTTCAGTGTGGATGCTCTAGTCCTGAATAGCTAAGCCAAACAGAGAAAAATAATCTGGGAAGAATTGCCACATCAAAGAGACCTAAGTACACTAAATTTTTTTACAAAATTATAAATAATCATCCCAAGTTTAGTGTCTCTAAGGAAAGTGAAACAAAAAGTTCTTCTTAAATATGAAGCTATAGAACCTTAACATCAATAACACTATCCTTATTAACAAATATTTTATTTTGGGGTGGCTATTTCATTTCCCTACAAAATAACATTACTCCATATCCCCCTCTCCTTCTTCTTCCTGTTCTCGTTTGTTTGTTGTTTTTAATTCATGAGTTGTAGTCCTGCTTTCCTTAGGTGCAAGGGTTATGCAGCTTTATTTTCAGTTAGAGAAATCAGTAGACAGTTTCTATAAGAAAAACAAAGCCAATGATCTTATATATTGATAATAAAATAGGATAGTTAAGAACACTGGGACAGAGTGGCTGCCTTCTGTTCATTGTGTGCCTACTCATCTTTGACACCAGAGACTCAGTGGAAGAATATAAATTATCTATTTTGCCAGTTCACAAACAAAAGTGCATATATTTGGTTGAGTAGTTGACCCCTTAAAAGTTTCAGCACCTTTCAGCTGATCATCGTGTTTTCTGTCTGATAATAACAGTTTCAAGTTGAATCACCATGGTTGACTGCACACTATCACACCTTTGGATTAGGAAAGTGGAACCTAGGAGTATTTGTCAGGTATTTCTTGATTATTCACAAGGCAACCCAATTGAAATAGGCTGCAGTAAAACACTCCGCTTATCTCAGTTCATAGCAGAAGCATTGGACTGTGATTCAACAAATTGACCTTCAGAGATTATCATGACCTTCAAATTGCCACTAAGAGCAATGAAAGTTTTTTTTTCTGTTTTTTAAAACTAAAATTTGGTTAAAAAAACCCCAGAAAAAGAGAAGTGCAAAATTCTTTTTGATAATTTTGTAAAGAGGACAAAATAGTATTTTTAGGAGTATAGCTAACCAAGGAATTATATATATATATATATATATATATATATATATATATATATATTTCTACTCTTTATTTTTGCAACATTACCTTTCAGAAAACACATGCACATGAGACCTTGTGATATCTGTCTTTCTATTCCTGACTTTAAAAGCTTACATTAATATCTTGAAGGTGAATGTTAGTCATGAAGTATAACAGTGATGACCATTAAACCCTGCATTTTGGTCACATTTTGGAAATCAACATTTTTCTTACTTCAAGAAAACTGATAATATAAAGAACACACATTTGAAATGTTTGCTGGTGTGCATATAGGTATGCACCAAATATGATTCTGACCCTACTGTAAAATGCAAGACTGAAGAACTGCTGCGGCAACATAATTTATATGATGTTTTAAAAATGAGATCAATTTTTGTCATTTGTTTTAACTTCACTGTAATTTATCATTTTGATGCAATAAAAGAGTCAAACCTTTAGTGATATTTCCAAAATAATATTCACACATTTTGATCATAAATTAAAAGGTTTGAAAAAGACCTCAGGATTCAAGAGATTCACACTTCAAGTAAAACTATCTAGGGTTTTTAGTAACTGGACTGAACAGGTGACTTTGCTTATTCTATAATGATAGAGACTTTTCCACACAGGGCACTTTACATCTCATTTTAATGAGCTATGGATGACATCCATTTATTTGTAATGACAGAAAATTCATTGGGGGCCATCTTTATGTCTCACTTTTAACCAAAATACCTAACAATTGAAAAGAAATATATTCTGCCCTATATGTTAGAGATTGTTGCTAGAGTTTTCCTGCCTGGCCCACGGTCAGGATAAATCTCTTTCACCTGCCAGTCCCACAGCCGCTCAGACCCAACCAAGTAAACACAGAGACTTATATTGCTTACAAACTGTATGGCCGTGGCAGGCTTCTTGCTAACTGTCCTTATAGCTTAAATTAATCCATTTCCATAAATCTATACCTTGCCACATGGCTCGTGGCTTACCGGCATCTTTACATGCTGCTTGTCCTGGTGGTGGCTGGCAGGTTCCCTCTGCCTTCCTATTCTTTTTATTCTCTCTGTTAGTCCTGCCTATACTTCCTGCCTAGCCACAGGCCAAACTGTTTTATTAGCAACACATTTGCCCTACAGAACATCCCACAGGAAGAGATTTTTAAAACTTTAGTGTTATTTCCTATTGCTTAAAAATGCCAGCTTTGGCTGATTAATTTCAAAATAATTAGCTTCCTTTTTTGAATCATATGTCTGATAGAAAAATATTATTTATGACCACAATTGTTAATATTCTTGTTCATGTTTGGCCTCAATGAAATCAAACTATGTGTCTATTATGGGAACACTATTGAATACATGTAGACAATTTTTCTTGTGATGACTTGTGTCCTATTATTTACTAGATTTAACCCACTGTACTATGATTTTCCTTATAATATAATTTTATTTTCATGCCTTTTACTACAGACACACATTTCACTTAAGACTTCACTCTTAATTATAATATTCATAATGTAATAGTAGAGTAAAAAGAATACTTTCTGGTTGAACTAAAAACCAAACCACACTAAATTAACAACCTCATTGTCAACAGTACACAAAATCAAAAAAGTATAACATACAAAATTATTATTAAAATGTGCTTAAAAATGTAAGAAGTATGTTTTAACTAACAGGTAAGGATACGTTAAACCTACACATATTGCATTTATCTAATTGTGTACAGTGAGTGGATATATTTGAGATTAGATAAAAAATATCCCTTACTTCCTGATAATATTTGATGAAATCTGACTGGGAGCACCACTTCCTTATTCAACATACTGGAGAACTTGTAAAGTCTTAAATGATGTACTAAACATGACACAAAAGGTTTGAAACATACTCTCTCCTTTAGGAGTAAATAATTTTTTATAATTCAATACAATTCAACTTTGAATGCATATAAAATTATTGAATTTATTTATGGCTAATCATATACAGAAAAGCTAAAATGAATGGAAATTACACATACTTCTTTTAAAACACAAAAATTAATAAATAGAAGACCCAGAGTTCTTCTACATAAGAAGTAATGCAGATAAAAAAGTCCATTTGTAATTACAACTAGACTAGTGTTTAAGATGAAGTCTTTTGTGTCTGTGTACCAATAATATATCTTTAAAATGCATAAATAAAAACACATGGATAGTGAGATAAAGATATAAGACCTCACAATATTTCTAGAAATTTGTCATTTTTTCTTAGTATTTTGTAGAATTAATGGAACAAATTTATTAACTTAGCATTATTATCTTATTCATGTGATAACACATTGTTTTCATGCATCAACAATTACATGAAATATATTATTTTCAAGTAAAAGTGATAAATTTGTTGAGAGAGAACATAAGGAAATCTAAATCTTTCTCAAGTAACTAAAATGTTATAGAACAAGTCATTTAACAACAAAGGAATTTATAAATAAATTAAACAAAATATATACATATATATGTATAACATATGTAATTTATGCCTCTGTCTTCATTGGGTCTCTGCACTCAACTGCACATATGAGTGAGTACACAGATACAAATATATGGGTACAACATGGTTAAAAACAACAAAAAATAATTTGTAATAAGAAAATGTAAAAGTCTTTTTAACACTCATTCTATAACTAATATTTAAATTTAGTAAAGTTTCAGTATATAAGTCTAGCATAAAATAATTATTGACTAATACTCTATAAAGAAAACACTGAAGAATAAAATTTCAAAACAGTTAAGAATAGATTACAGTATTTAGTACCATATTAAGTGAAAATAGTATAAGACCTATGAAATTGAAAGTCAATTGAATGAGAAAAAGAGGTTCAAATAATGGAGATATGAAATATAATCATTGATTTAAAAACTCTTATATTTAGGAATATATACTCAGACACACACTCACAGACACACACACACACACACACACACACACACACACACATATATAAACAATAATTAATGTAAAAAGAGGCCTTGAATTAGAATGAAAGGAAGGAGGAGTCTATGGGTAGGTGTGGAAGTAGGAAAAGGAAATGATAAATGCTGTAATTGTATTATAATCTCAAAAAAGTAGAAGAAATTAAAAATCAGTCAAAGTTCTTCAAGCTGATATTTATGCTTAATACAATTACAATGAATGCAATAGCACATTATTTACCTTCAAAGTAATTTTTTTATAAAGTACTAATGGCCAAGAATGGTTGAAATGATCTTTAAAATAAATAAAATCTGTGAATCTGTTACTACAAAGGTTTTCATAAAGCTAAAGGTGCAGTTAAGTAAAAACAAAAATAAAAAATAAAATATCAAAAGATATTAAATTTATTCTGTAAAAATATATCTAAAATATTCAACATGGAATAATATTCTTGTTGAAATTCAGTTAAAATATTGGAATATGGAGAGAAAAGACAAATAGTAACCCCTGCTTCTCATCAAACATAAATATTTATTAAAGTTGGAACTGAGAATTGAAAATAAGATTTAATAGTTTCACATGGCAGTGAGGCTAGAAGCAGGATATCTTTATAGAATACATGTAAGTCTGATGCAGTATGTTTGATCACACTTTGTGAAGATGTGTCACCTTTAGCATGAATCCTAGTTGGTCTCCATAAATACCTGGAGCCAGATATCAGAGTAAATGCTGAAAGATCAGAGAGACAAAGGAACAAGCCACAGCCAACTCTCACCTCACTAACTCCTCAGTTGAAAAGACTGAGCTCCTTTCTCCTCCTGCTTTATATTCCTTTCTCTGCTCAGCCATATTACTTCCTGTCTCAACCTCCCTACTGCTGGGATTAAAGGCCTGTGTGCCTTCCAAGTACTGAGAGCAAAGGCATGAAATCCCATGTCCTGGGAATAAAGGTATGTGTCACTACTGCCTGGCCTCTATGGCTAACTAGTGACTGGCTTCACCCTCTGATCTTCGGCAACCTTCATTTGTTAGATTATACACAAAATATCATCACAGTTGCTGTTTCACCTCACCTGCCCAAGACATCTTCTCATTGGATTAGTAAAGAGCTTTATGGCCAATAGCAAGCCAGGAGATGATAGGTTGGAAATAAGGGCAGAGATAGTTATGCTGGGAAGAATCTGAGCGGCAGGAGATTCACCAGTTAAGATGTGGATCAAGTTGATGCAATACTGAGGAGAGTTAACAAACCACTTGGCAGAACATAGGTTAAAATAAAAAGGTTAATCTAAGTTTCAAGAGCTAGCTGGGAACAAGACTACGCTAAGCCTAAGCTTTCATAATTAATAAGAAGTCGCCATGTCATTATTTGAGAGCTGTCAGTCCAATGAAAGTCCAAGTACATTGGTCATCTACCATGGAGGCATGTATATCCAAGTGTAGGCTCTATGAGCTGCAAGCATGATACTCTGCAAGAGACTACATAGAAATGCCTAGCACAGTTTGGCCCAGCAACTTTCCAGAGCTGAGGCAGGTAAATGCATCACCTGGCAGCATTCATGGTTGCAAAGCTCAGCTCTCACTGACTGGAGGGAGACAGAGACAGCTGCCAGTACCATGTCCTAAGCAGAGCCATTGAAGGGGCTGCAGAATTACAAAAGGGCTTTGCAACATTTTTGCCAAGTATTCCCTGAGGCATGGTGTGCAGAAAGTCAGGTCCATACAGAGAAACCCCCTGAACAAGTACAGTATACTTGGGATGCTGAAGAAGTAAAAGAAAATGTGTATAGACAGTCATAGAAAAAAAAACTAGCTTGAAAATAATAAAGTTTTTAAACAGGAAATGAAGTAATTTAAAAAGAATTAGCCACATTAGGATGGCAATTACTATAAGGAAGCATGTTCAGATGTTGTGTAGTGCTTTATTAACTTTAAATTTTTTAAATGTGGATGCATGAACAAAGAACAACAGCTACTGAGAGACATTGGATTGTGGAATAAACTGATGACTTAAACCAGCTTATATATTTTAAGAATGTCATAACTTTAGAACAGAAGTCAAGAAATGTGTCGTATTGGGGAAGAGGTTATGTGCACAGGGAATGAAAGGCTATGGACTCCTTCAAAATTAATAAAGATCATATTTGACTGGGGGAGACCTCCTGAATATCTTTGCTACAAATATGAAGGAAGAAAAAAAGAAAAACTATAAGACAGGTGATGTATATGTTGATTCCTCTACATGGGAACAGCTCTGAGGCTGGATGATACATGATAAATCTTATTGGCTAAAAGTACTTATGACTTATTGTTACATGTAATTCTTTCATGTAGTATGGATGAAGATTTACATTACAGTTTGGATACACAGTCCAAACAGACTTACAAAGTTGACAGATGTCTTTACCAGCTCAAACATACAGCAGAAAATCATCTTTACCTGATTTTTGCACACCACACATTCAATACTTGTGTTAATGCAAATATATATTTTCCCTTTAAAAGTTTGTACATTTCAGAACCAAAGGACTAAACACCAACGAAGACAACACAAGTAGCCCAGGTGATCCAGTCTCTCAAAATACCTCTGTTGCAATGTCCTCAAAAATTCATATCCAGAACAACTTCAGAGTGACTAACTAAGATGATCCACACTCAGAGACTATTTTATCCAAGATTTTAATTAATCCCTGCATTTTCCCATCACAAAGAAACTTGACAAGAAATTATACAACTACCTCTCACAGGACTTGTTGATTTTCCCAATTTTCTCAGGGTTCCCTAAAGATGTCATTGTCCCCAGACAACAGGAAGTAATTTTAAGAACATGATGCTCACATTCCCAAGAGGGGGTGAGTGATTTTTTTTTTTTTGGTCATTTGGTAGGTTAGTAATGTTTGTCATTGTTTAGGGAGTAAGTTGATAGTTGTTCTTGGTTATGCTTAGGGAAGAAAATAAACAAAGGGGGTTAGATTCAGGGATTTCTTTCTCTCTCTCTTTCTCCCTCTCTCTTTCATTTTTTTCTGCCTCTCTTTCTTTTTCCCAATATGATTTTACCTGATAATTGTATATAGTTTTACTGTGTTAGAGTTAAAACTTTTCTTTTTTATTTAGACAAAAAGGGGAAAATGTCTTTCCTTTATCCTTCTTTCTCTCCTATTTAGTGGAAAAAGTGAGGCTATAGGAATGATAGGATAAAGGATTTGATTATTGAATCTATTTTTAAACTAAAAGTATCTACTAGTCTCAAATATTTTACATTAGTATGGATTTTTATATATTGATACAAAAGTAAGACTATTTTTGTTATAATATATGATAGATACATTTCTACTCTTGTTTAAAGTACTATACCTATGCAGCTCATTTAAAAATGAAATGTAAAGGTCTAGTCCTTGAAAGCAACTACTAAGAACTTTTTAAGATAAAAAAATACAGGTTAGTAGTTAGTCATCTCTAAAAATCAAACTTGTAGTCAAGTTAGGTGTGGTTTCAATGTTAAAAAGAGATATAATTTAGACAGATAAGTAGTATTCAAACACTTTAGAGAGCTATAGACTATGGCCTTTAATATGTATTAATAACAAAAGACTTTTCATAACAGTGATATATGGCAGCACTAATCTACTTCAGAGGTGATGAGGGGCATCAAAAAATCTCCATATGGAGTTCCCTTTAAATCTGAAAAAGGGAGCCCATTGTCAAGAAACTGCCCTTGCCTCAACTGCTGACAGTATGCCATCCAAATTGGACAAGGAAGAAACAAAGTTGAGTGCTGAACTTTGCTAAGATGAGGTAGAACTGTCCTTCAAACTTCCTGCTTCACCAAAAAGTCTGTCAGATATTCTAGGCAGGTAGGCTGAAGATGGATGCCCCGATGTTGCAGAGGAACACTGGGTGAATGTCCAGACAGACCGCTGTCTCTGCAATTTTTACAGTTTTGGCAATTGCTTGTTCTACACTTCCTTTTTATTCAGGTAATATTTTATCCTTCTCAGGTATCTAATGTGGTTGAAGGTGAGATGGTTATAGTTTTACATTTTCTTTGTTACCAAATTCAAAAAAGAATCTCACAAAAGAGATTTAAAATTTATAAAGGTTGAGATACATAAAATCTTAAGTTGCTTACCTAAAAAAACATTTTAAAGTCTAAATGATATTTTTAGGCTGGTAATATGAGTAATGTTAGAAAGTGACTTAGGTACAGAACTTTGGACTCATTACAATAGGATATATAATAGAATACTTTCTCCAAAGTTTCTAAGTTCAAATGGACTGGATATTGTGAATATGATTTTACCTGATAATTGTATATAGTTTTACTGTGTTAGAGTTAAAACTTTTCTTTTTTATTTAGACAAAAAGGGGAAAATGTTGCAGGATATTTAATCACACTGTGGGAATATGTGTCACTGTTTTACCTCACCTGCCTAAGAAATCTTCTGATATAAAGAGCCAAATGGCCAAAAGCTAGGCAGAAGAGGATAAGTGACAATTCTGGACTGAAATAGGGACTCTGGGAAGAATCTGAGGCAGTAGATTTGTCAGGGAGCTGTAGAGGAAATTGGACATACTGTATGAAGTAGAGGTGTCAAGCCATGCCACAGAACATAAATTAATATAAATAGGCTAATTTAAATTTTACAGCTAGTTGGGAACAAGCATAAGCTAAGGCAAAGGTTTTCATACTTAATAAAAAGGCTCCATGTCATTATTTGGGAGCTGGTAGTCAAAAGAATGACCCATTACATATGTCAAAGATCATATAAAATAAAAGAAAATATTAACCAAAAACAGTATTCAGAAATTGAATTTAATTAAAGATATGTAAACAGGAATTGTATAGTAAACCCAGCCTTCGCTAAGTGGAAAAACTGTCATAATAGCATCAAAACAAGCAGAGAACATGTTACTGAGTTAAAAACAAAAGTAAACTAGATAATTGAACAAGAATATTACAAAAGAAGATATTATATTGACTAATAAAACCAAGGAAAATCTATTCATCATCTTACAACTATTGACTAAGTGGTACCAAAAATTTGTACTGCTACACTAAAAAATAAATGGCCAATAGGAGTTACATTTGATAAAAACAGATGTATTTTGGGTAGGGCATGGAGCAGCTTGAAATCTATCATATTTAAGGAGGCATTATACTGTTGTATATTTACCCTAAAACTTTCTTTTGAAATTTACTGAGGTATATAAATATACTAAACCAAAAATGCACATTTTCTTAGTGATATTGAAATTTATACTCAAAGTACCTTCACACCTTCTCCTAAATCTTTGTAATTGTTACACAAATGTAAATGATCTCATGTGCATCAATGTTTATAGGCATCACGAATAAATAAATTAGGTACCTGTTGTCTTTGCACCACAATCACATCTCATACATTTTGAAAAAAGAAACCTGAAAAAAATATAAAATAAAATAAGAACAAAAACAAAAAATTCATAACCTCACTAGATATTTGGTTTAGTAGAAGAATGTGTGTATGTAAAAAATTTATCAAAATATGTTTGATAACTGTCCATTCGTCTGCATTTATGATATCCTAACAAAAAAGAAATACATAAAATCAGAAATAATACATGTTTGTACACCAATAACATAAAGAAAAGTATGGATAGTTAAGGGGAAAAAACATAGCTAAGAATAGCATTTCTGGTTTCAAGGAGTTGCTAAATCATTCATTGCCTTTTATCTATCCATCATAATGTGGATCCAATTAACTGACAAATATGTGGTTTCCAGAAATGGATAAAATGTCTCTTCTTATGAAGTCTGCCTACCAAGAGAATGTAAATGCCAACACTTTTTAAGTATTTCACTCTAAATCAAATATACATGGTTTCTTAGTGATTGTCACTTTCAATCGATCACATTTACCACATCCTATTCCCTTCTTTCATGAAATGACTGTATGGGCACCAGGAGATTAGCTTGCAGTGTCTCTTCAGAGAGTGTGACTTTGAAGACAAAAGATGTAGAGAAGGAAAAAATGAAGGAAGGAAAAGAGGGAGGAAGGGAGAAAGGAAGGGAGCAAGAAAAAGAGAGCGAGTGAGAGAGAAAGAGAGAGTTGAATATAAATTTAGTAACTAAAGAGTGTATCTTTTGCCAGGCGGTGGTGGTGCACGCCTTTAATCCCAGCACTTGGGAGGCAGAGGCAGGCGAATCTCTGTGAGTTCGAGGCCAGCCTTGGCTACCAAGTGAGCTCCAGGAAAGGCGCAAAGCTACACAGAGAAACCCTGTCTCGAAAAACCAAAAAAA
>CABHPQ010165542.1:26216-55308 GCA_902168405.1 Peromyscus aztecus | reverse complement strand
AATAATATCTTCTAATATTTCTCCCAGAAACATGTACTAGTTTATGATTTGTTTCTGAGATTGGAGGGATGTTTATCTGAGTATTCCATTGTTGTAACAAGTCTCGACCCCACAGGTTCATGGCTATGTTAGCTACATATGGTTTTAATTTTGCTCTCTGTCCTTCTGGACCTATACATTCCAACCATCTTGCACTCTGTTTCACTCGAGATAATGTCCCTATTCCTAACAGTTGAATGTTTACCTCTTGAAGAGGCCAAGTTGGATGCCAAAATTCTGTTGCAATTATGGTAATGTCTGCACCTGTGTCTACCAAACCAGAGAACAAAACACCATTTATTTTTATTGTCAGTTTTGGTCTTTGTTCATTAATAGAAGTTTGCCAAAAAATTTTTTTTATGTTTTTTCCTGAATTTCCTATTCTATCTGTTTCATTATCCCGACCAACATGATTTATTCCAATAGGCATTTGGTCACTTAATCGCTTAGAGCAGGGATTTCCTCTTCTACAATTGCTGGAAAGGTTTGAACTGGATTTACTGTAGGGGCCCGCTTGAGGCCCCTCTGGGAGTTTCCCGAAGCACAAGGCAAAGGATTACCCTGTCTGTCCCTTGTTGATCTACATTCGTTTGTCCAGTGTTTTCCTTTACCACACCTTCTGCATACTCCAGAAGGAAGGGGCATTCTATTGCCAGCGTTATTTGAAGAAACATTTCTAGGAATAACCTGTTTACAATCCCTTTTTAAATGTCCTGGCTTTCCACATCCAAAACATCTAACATTTCTCGAACCCTTTGACATTGCTTTTCCTACCCACATATCATCCTGGTCATAAGCCTCCACATTAATCGTCTCTCTAATCCATTCTTCTAAAGGTGCAGATCTTGCCTTTAACGGTCTGATTATTCTTTTGCATGCTGCATTTGCGTTCTCAAAAGCCAAAGATTCAATTATTATTTGACTAGCCTGTAAATTTGGAACCATTTTCTGTACTGATAAAGTTAATCTTTGTAAAAAGTTTGTAAAAGATTCTTTTGGGCCCTGAATAACCTTTGTGAATGACTCAGTTTTTTTTCCTGATTCCTCAACTCTATCCCATGCATTTAAGGCTGCCATTCGACATAGAACTAGAATTTGGACATCATATAAACTTTGTGCTTCTACTGTAGCATATTGGCCTTCTCCAATAATCTGATCCCGGCAGACCTGTATTCCATTATCCCTCCATTGTCTTTCTATATTTCTAGCCTCGTTGCTGTACCACATTTTCCACTGAAGATTTTGTCCAGGATCAAGAACAGCCTGTGCTAGATCCCGCCAGTCCTGTGGTACAATCCTATTACAAGTTGACCAGGTGTTTAACATTTGTTTTACATATGGAGAATGCATGCCATAAGATGCTATTGCCTCCTTAAATCTTTTTAAGTCTAACATGTCAATTGGATTCCAAACATTTTGTTCATCCTCTTCACCAGGTAGCCGTTGTATGGTTACCGGATAAAGTAAGGGTGATTGTGTGAAAACAGGTTTTCTTTTTGTAACCTTATGATCCAATTTTGAAACAACTTCACTGTTAATTTCGTCTGTCTGAATTTGAATTTCTCTATAGTTCATTTTTACAGGTTTAACAGGTTTTTCTAAGACTGTTATCCGGGCACTTAAATTGACTATCTTTTTAAATAATACAATGAAGATAAGAAAAGTAATAAGGTGCATAATCCGATCGATATTAATATTCTCAGATAGTTGTTGCATTGTCAGAGTGCCTAAAATTTCAAACAAAGCCCAATTTTCTTCCATTGTACACATAAAGCCCATTTTTTTTGATGTAGAAAAAAATTCTCTTTTAAATAGAGATGTTAATGGACTTACCAAGTCTTCGTAGAACAGTAGAAATTCGAGGGAATTTCAAAACAGCCACCTGGTGTTCGAGGTGTGAATCAAGAGAGAGAGAGAGAGAGCAAAAAAGCCGTAGCCGCTTGAGCCAAGTCAAGCTTTAGCTGTTCAGCAGGGCAGACCTGTTCAGCAGGGCAGGCCTAAGTTGTTTGTAACACTAGCTTTAAGCAAGTAGCAACAGCTGCGGGTCAGTCAGACCTAGGCCCGAGCTAAGGAGCCGGGCCACTCAGGCCGGAAACCGGACCCGCGGCCAAGCCAAGGCAAGCAGTTTTTAATGGATTCTTGTCACGTTGGGCGCCAGAACGTGGGGCAGGAATTTCCACTTAAAACCTGAGAAAAGATTCTAAAACGGAGCTAAAAACAGCTTCCTAATTATCTCTCTCAAATGAGCGGCAGCTTGCCAGTTTGAGCTACTTGTGGGTTCCTGGCCTGTGCGCTCGACCTGCAGTGTGGCAGGAATGAGGCCTCTGCAAGTGGCACATTAAGCTGCCTTGTGGATTTAGCCTTTGATAGTACAAAACAAAAAAAAACAGGTTTCTGGGCTAAACGCTGCTTTGATAGAAGCATAGACCCACGAAGGCTCCCAGAGCTGACGGTAAACGTATCACCGCCATGTTGGGAAGCTGAGGTGGGCGGAGCCAGCAGCCACAGAACCATTTCAGTCTTAGAAATGCTGCAGTTTAAAACAATTGATTCACAATAAGACAGATTCAGATGGAACAAGGCTTTAAATGCTTTAAAATGTGTGTAAAAATGTACGTAGGCTTCAAAGAGAGATAAAAAGGAATATATACAGTTATATAAAGAAATAGATAGTTTTGAAAAATGAAGTCTTTAAAGAGACAGTAAAGGTAGTATAAAATATAAGCCACGTAAAGATGGATATCACACAGAGAATCTGCATTGTGTTGTCTTTGGGATTCTTAACTGCAGAGAGATATTTGATTGTAAAGGAAGCTGAGTTAAACCAATATGTTTATTTTAAAGATACCTTAACTTCAAAACTTGGATGTAAGGATGTGTTGCTTTGGAAAGGAGACTCTGCTTTTGTTCCCACAGAAAGCCAGAGGCTATGGATTTGTTCCAGATTAAGATCCATCAGGTTTGACCAGCCAAGACCACCTGAAAGGTCTCCAATGACACCATGGCTCAGATGATGATCCAACATCCAGAACCATTTCAAGGCAACTGGCTCAGACGATACACCCTCACAGACTACTCCATGATCCTAAAATTTTCTTTGTATCCCCATAAGATACAGCGCCCCCCTCCAGCAGGAAGCAGTAAGAGAAGCTACGCCCAAATTCCCAAATTATATGTAATTACTTTGTTAAGGTTAAAACCTTCCTTTTTGAAAAAAAAAAATGGGGGAAGTGCTGTGGGAATGTTCTGTATGGCAAATGTGTTGTTAATAAAATACTGATTGGCCTGTGGCTAGGCAGGAGGTATGGGCGGGACTAGCAGAGAGAATAAAAAGAACAGGAAGGCAGAAGGAGTCACTGACTGCCAGCCAGCCGCCAGGACAAGCAGCATGTAAAGATGCCGGTAAGCCACGAGCCATGTGGCAAGGTATAGATTTGTAGAAATGGATTAATATAAGATATAAGAACAGTTAGCAAGAAGCCTGCCACGGCCATACAGTTTGTAAGCAATGTAAGTCTCTGTGTTTACTTGGTTGGGTCTGAGCGGCTGTGGGACTGACAGGTGAAAGAGATTTATCCTGACTGTGGGCCAGGCAGGAAAACTCTAACAACAAATGCGTGTAAAATCAAGCAAAGCAACGCTGGTTCTCAAATTTGGTGGCACATTATAAGCATCTTGGGAATTTTTAAAAGTTTTAGTTTGAGCCTCACCCGGAGCTGCTCTGATTACTGATTTAAAGTGTGTGTGAGTGTGTGTGTGTGTGTGTGTGTGTGTGTGTGTGTGTGTGTGTGTGTGTGTGTAAGGGGCCTGTGGAGATCAAAGGACTCTGATACTACTTTAGAGGTAGAATTACAGGCAGTGGGAACTGACTTGGGTCCTCTGCAAGAGAAGTATATGTTCTCAGTCACTGGGCCATTTCTCCCACCTCAGTGCTTTCGATTTTTAATAGACTTTAAATTCATCCCTGCCCCCCCAAAGTGAGAACTACTGCAGTATAGAAAACTGTTAAGAAAAGTTTTCAAAATCTCCAACACCACCCCTCAGAGATAGGCACCATGGTTAATGTTTTGGCGAACTTCCGTTTACCCACATCCAGAATTACGACAACAAAATATCACACAAATTGTTTGGTCACTTAATTTTACTACCTGACTCCTCCAGGCTCATAGTTTGAAGGTTTGGCTGAAAGTTGAGGGCTTTGGGGAAGTGGTTGGAGCCTCAGGACTCTAAGCTCATCACGAATTGATGCAAACATGCTTGATGCTTCGATGGCTTTTTGGGAGGAGACTGAACTAGGAGGTAGCACCTCTGTAGAAGAATTAGGTCCTTGTATTCTCTAAAGTGGTGCATAGCTTGACCCTAGCACCTACTGTCTGTCATTTACTCTCTGACTCTTGTGATATGAGTGACCTTCTCTGCCACAGTGCTCTAGAAGCTTCCAAGGCACTCTTCCTCACTTCAGGCCCAAATCAGTGGAATCAGCTGGCTATGAATCCATGAGCTGAAATCATTCCTCCTCCTTAAAGTTGATTTTCTTCAGCAAACACCTAATAATACCAGATTTGATGTCAGATAATAAGGAAGGCATTCTCCACTCATATGGTACCCGCTGTTGTACAGAGTATCTTGAAATCATTAAAAAGTTGAAGGATTAAGTGTATAGGCTTTAGGTTCATAAATATTAGGATCAGAGTAGGACATGATAGTATATGCCTGTAAGCCAGGCTATCAGGAGGCTGAGGCAGGAGCATTGCAAGTTTGAGAGTAGTTTGGACTGTGTAATATGATCCAGTCTCAAAAAAAAGTACATAAGTAAACATAAATATTGGGCTCCTACTTCAGCTCAGAGTGACATTTAACAAATGAAATAAAACCTTTACACTTCTGTTTCTTCTGGAAAATGGTGGTGATGATGATGATAGCTATTAAGTGGTTATATAAAATGTTTGGCATATGTTTAAAGATAAATAAATGTTAGTTGCCTTGTGTCTACATCTGCTATAGCAGGGGATATAATGTCAGTTTGGGGCATTTTAAGTCAGAGGTCCTGGTGGAACATCAAACTGGAGAGAGCAGCAAGGGTGAATATAGCCAACGGGGAGTGCAAACTGAATGTAGACCTGTTTCTCTTGTATGTGTAAGCTAACAATGTGTTTGAAGAGCTGAAAGTGTTTGCTTGTCAGGAAAATAAAGTGTAACAGAGAGACCTGTCAAGTTAAACAACTTAAACCTGAAATGTTTTTCAACTTCAGGAGCTATTCAATGGGTTGGAAGTCTAGGGTTCTACTGCCCAGGGCTGGCCATACAGGATTCTTGTTCTTTTTCAACTATTGACATCTTTGTGCTTGTTTACAATGTATCAGATTCACTCCCTCTTGTCTTTTCTTAACTGCTGATTCCCTTGTCGTTTCCACTAGTCTGCTAACCCCCTCTTACTTTCATACTTTTTATATTTATTCATGTACATTATTACAAATATATTTGTAAATATGGAGCAATAATAACTAAAGAGAAGATCCATGAATTTATAATGGAGGGGTGTAGATGAGTTAGAGAGAGGAGAGGAAGTGGGGAATTAATGTAATTATATCTTAATTAAAAATAAAATAAAATAGGCTGGAGAGAGGCCTCAGAGGACCTGTACCCACATGATAATTCACAACTGTCTGTATTTAATGCCCTCTTCTGGGCTCTGTGAGCATCAGGCACATAAGTGGTACATGGACCTACATGCAGGCAAAACTTCATGCATATAAAATAAAAATAGGGCTGGAGAGATGGCTCAGTGGTTAAGAGCACTGGCTGCTCTTCCAGAGGTCCTGAGTTCAATTCCCAGCAGCCACATGGTGGCTCACAACCATCTGTAATGAGATCTGGTGCCCCTGTCTGGCCTGCAGGGGATACGTGCAGGCAGAACACTGTATATGTAATTAATAAATAAATAATTCTTTAAAAACAAATAAATAAATAAAATTAGCTTTCTTTCTTTCTTTTTTTTTTTGAGATGTGCAATGTCCATGTCATATCCAGAAGATAGCATTCTTCCACACACCCTGGCTCTTATCAAACATTCCTCCTTCTCTTCCACAGTGTTCCCTGGGTCTCGAGTAGAGAATGTGGACATTTCACTGAGGGCTGAACACTCAGTAGTCACTCATTCTTTGAATGTTACATCTCTTCTTTGATGTATAGAACTATACCAGTCTAAGTACAAACATATAGCTCCAGAAGGAGGTTTAACTGCATGTCCACTTAGCAAAACATCAGTAGTAGATTCCCCTATAGGGTATGACTCCTTAATTACAGGATTTTGAACAGGTATACAGTACCAGGCATTTATTTTCTCCCTTGGAGTGAGCCTCAGATCTAGTCAGGAAGCAGTTGCTTACCCTTGCCTTGTTTTTGTTTGTTTTGTTTTTGTTTGTTTGTTTACCAGTGTACGTAGCAGTACTTTCTCATTGGGACCACCATCTCACGATTAATGACATGGAGACTATTACTATTAATTATGAATGCTCAGCCTTAGCTTAGGCTTGTTCCTAACTAATTCTTATAACTTAAATTAACCCGTATTTTTAATCTACATTCTGGCACATGGCTTGTTAACTCATCTCCATCCTTCTTCCTCCATATCTGGCTGGCAACTCCACCTTTCTTCTTCCCAGAGTTCTTTTTCTGCCAGGAAGTCCCACCTATACCTCCTATACACCAGTGACACATCTTCACATAGTGTATAAATGCCGCACAACAGATGTAATCAACTAGGAATACATATACAGAATGGTTTAGTGTTAGGTCTAATGCTCTGCTGTTGGCATCTTGAAAACCTAAACAATTTTATATTTGGATTTATGTTAAGAAGGGAGTTGATGGTAGGAAATAAACTGAAGGCTGAAATCAACAAAATCGAAACAAATAATAAAAAGAATCAATGAAACAAAGAGTTGGTTCTTAGAAAAAAATCAACAAGATAGACAAACCATTATCCAAAACTAACTAAAAGGCAGAGATAAAATATCCAAATTAATAAAATCGGAAACAAAAAGGGGACATAAAGATAGATACTGAGGAAATCCAGACAACCATTAGGTCATACTACAAAAATGGAAATGGACACATTGAAAAGAAATGGACATATTTCTTGATATACACCATATACGAAATTAATTCAAGATCAGATAAACAATTTAAATAGACCTATAACCCCTAAGGAAATAGATGTAGTCATTAAAAGTCTCCCAACAAAAAAAAGTCCAGGGACAGATGGTGTCAGTGAAGAATTCTACCAGACTTTCAAAGAAGAGCTAATGCCAGTATTCCTCAAATTATTCCACAAAATAGAAACATAAAGAACATTGCCAAGTTCTTTTATGAGGCCACAGTTTTATTTTATTTATTTTATGAGGCCACAGTTACCCTGATACCCAAACCACAAAAAGACTTAACCAAGAAAAGAATTGCAGACCAATTTCCTTCATGAACATTGATGCAAAAATACTCAATAAAATACTGACAAACCAAATCCAAGAATACATCAAAAAGAACATCCACCCTCTAAGACAATCCTGTACAATAAATTTCCAGAGGTATTGCCATCCCTGATGTCAAGTTCTACTACAGAGCTGTAGTAATAAAAACTGCATGATATTGGCATACAAGCAGACACATGGATCAGTAGAATCAAATCAAAGACCCAGATGTAAACCCACACACCTATGGACACCTGATTTTTGACAAAGAAGCCAAAATTATACAATGGAAAAAAAAGAATCTTCAACAATGGCATAACTGGATGTCAACGTGAAGAAGAATGCAAATAGATCCATATCTACCACCATATGCAAGACTCAAGTCTATGTGGATCAAAGATCTCAACATAAATCCAGTTACACTGAACCTGATAGAAGAGAAAGTGGGAAATAATCTCAAATGTATTGGCACAGGAGACAACGTCCTGAACAGAACACCAGTAGCACAGACACTGAGATGAACAATTAATAAGTGGGACCTTGTGAAACTAAAAAAGCTTCTGTAAGACAAAGGAAACCGTCAATAGAACAAAATGGCAGCCTTCAGAATGGGAAAAGATCTTCACTAACCCCATAGAGGGTTGATCTCCAAAATATATAAAGAACTCAAGAAACTAGATATTAATAAACCAAATAATCTAGTTAAAAATGGGGTGCAGACCTAAACAGAATTCTCAATAGAATAATCTCAAATGACAGAGAAACACTTAAAGAAACGTTCAACATCCTGAGCCATCAGGGAAATGCAAATCAAAATGACTCCGAGATTCTATCTTACACCTGTCAGAATGGCTAAGATCAAAAACACAAATGAGTGCTCAAGGAGAGAATGTGGAGCAAAGGGAGCACTTCTCCATTGCTGGTGGGAGTGCAAACTTGTACAGTCACTCAGGAAATAAATATGGCAGTTTCTCAGAATATTGGAAAACAATCTACCTCAAGATCCAGCTATACCACTTTTTGGCGTATACCAAAAAGAAGTTCAATCATACCACAAGGACACTTGCTCAACTATGTTCATAGCAACTTTATTTGTAATAACCCAAACCTGGAAACAACCTAGATGCCCCTCAACTGAAGAATGGATAAAGAAAATGTGGTACATTTACCCAATGGAGTATTACTCAGCTGTTAAAAACAATGGCATCAGGAAATTTGAAGGCAAATAGATGGAACTAGGAAAAAAATCATCCTGAGTAATGTAACCCAGACTGATAAAGACAAACATGGTATGTGCTTACTCATAAGTGGTATTATCTGTTAAGTAAAGGATAATCACACTATAATCCACAACCCCAGAGAGGCTAGGTAACAAGGAGGGCCCAAGGAGGGATGCAGGGATTTCCCTGGGAAGGGGAAATAGAAGAGATCTCCTTCATTGACTGGAGGCAGATGGGGATGGGAACTGGAGAGATCAGGTTGTGGGCTTGGTGAAGGGGGAGAATACTGAAAGAGATGACTGGAAAGGGGGGTTGCATTTTGGGGTTAGGTAGAAACTGGATGTAAGGAAAACCCCCAGGAATCTATAAGGGTGATCCCAGCTAAGACGCCTAGCAATAGTGGATACATAGCCTGAACTTGCCATCTCCTATGATCAGATTGGTAACTATCTCAATTGTCATCAGAGAGCCTTCATGCAGTAACTGAAGAAAACACATGCAGAAGCTCACCACCAAACATAAGGCCAAGCTCAGGGAATCCTGATGAAGAGAGGGACGAAGGATTGTAGGAGCCAGAGGGGTCAAGGGCATCACAAGAAAACCCACAGCATCGACTAACCTGGCTCATAGGAACTCACAGAGTCTGAACCAACAACCAGGGAACCTGCATGGGACTGACCCAGGCCCTCTATATACATGTGACAGTTGTGTGGCATGGTCTGCTTGTGACTTCTAACAACGGGAGCAGGGGCTGTCCCTAAGGCTTTGGCTGACTCTTGAGAACCTATTCCTCATATTGGGTCACCATGCCTAGATTAAATACAAGAGAAGGAGCTTAGTCCCACCTCAACTTGATATGCCATGCTTTGTTGATACCCATGGGAGGCGTGCCCCTTTCTGAAGAGAAACTGAGGAGTGTGAATTGAAGCAGGGAGCTACTGGGAGGAGATGAGAGAGGGGAAACTGTAGTCAGGATGTAAATGAAGTAAGTAAGTAAATAAATAAAATTGGAAAAAAGAAGAAAAACTGCGGGAGTAATGAGAACAACCTGATCAAGCCCTTCCCATTTTGGGTTCAGACTTCCCCATAGTGGGACTTTTACCCAAACCCAATGTCCTGGATGCCAGGGATTCATGGCACCCTGAATTGTTGGAGGGAAGGATAATTTGAATTGCTGAGCACTAATTCAGACGTTACAGATTTCCATTTTAAATTCCTAGTCTATTTCCATTTCCCTGGAGAGCAATCTCCCTTTTCCTTGGAGATCAGTACAATCTTCTATCCCTTCCAGGCTCTGGATACACTCTCCTGTGGGGAGACAAAGCCTGCTCTGGCTCTTCCTGCCTATCTCCCTGGGGTTCCTTACCCAGTCTGTCTTCTTCCACAAAGTGATTTCAGTACTCGGACTCTCAGTCTCGTTGGCCACTGGAAGAGGACCCTGGAATCTCATCAAAAGGCAGTTCCTGGTTCCAGAGACTTTTTGTTTGCTGACAAACTGGGGGTCATGGTGAAGGAGATCTCGGGCCAAGGCTTCTGGAACTGTTGTGGGAATCGTTCTGGAATAACAATCTGACATCAGTAGAGTAGAAGAGAGAAGTCACCCATGGGCCAAAGCCAACCTGGATCCCGGCAGTGCTGGGTACAGTTTGTATTCTTATTTTATACAGTAAAGCCACACGGTGGGGTGGACATGCAAACAAGATTTTACATAAACGTACATGGCAGTCAGCAGATTCTTAGAGGCAACTGTCCATTGTTTCAGCTGTTTCTCCAGGTCATTCTGTTTCAGGTAGCAAGTGAAGTCATGTTTGGCAAATAGACTACAGGCAGTACTTTAAGCAGATCACTAAATAAATCAATAAATCAATGTCTAATAATTGATCTTTTCTACCTTATTCTACTTCACTTTCTCTAGCAGGGTTATACCTCTTAAACTTCCCTAAACAGCCACCAGCTAGGGACAAACCATTCAAATGCATGAGCCTAGGAGGAGCATTCTCATTGAACCCACCACATCACGCTCTAGAACTTACTTCTGCTTTCTAGAAGGAAAGAAATGGCATCAAGGAAAAGGAACACCAAGGAGCCCTGCCATGTCCTTTCTTTTTTGTGTCACTTCTGTGAGTTGGCCAGCCACTTGGCAACAATGACATGGAAAGAAGGAGAAGGATAAAGTGGCCCATACTTCCTTTTCCTCTCAGTTCTTCCTTACCTTGCAACGAATCAGAGAGTGTAAATAGACTGTGTGCTATCAAGAAGTGAAATGTCGACACTGAGCTCATTTCCTACAGTGTTTCTACTCTTCTTAGAAGAATGATATTTATGAACTATGAAATAAATTGCATAATTTTTATGACTCTACACAGAAGTTAAACGTTCTTACATTCATGGTATAATGGCAGAGTGAGTGGCAAAATTCATGCTAATAATTTAAATTTTAAGCTTTTCCTACTTAGAATAACAGTATATAGCAATTTAAAACACCGTGAGACGTCAGACATTTTATACAAAGAATGAACTTTATATTTTACTATATGGTGCATGCATGGGTGAGTATTCCCATAGATATGAATGCACGTGGAGATCAGAGGTCAACCTTGGGTGTTGTTCTTCAGACACCATCCTGTTTTGTTTGTGACAGGGTCACTCACTGGCCTAGAGCTCATCAGGTAGGCTAGGCTGGCTGCCCAGCCTCAAGGATCTGTCTGTCTCTGTCTTCTCAGTGCTGCAGTTGATTACAAGCCACATCACTACACCCAGCTTCTTGTTGTTGTTGTTGTTGTTTTTCTATCCAAATTTGCCTGTTTTTTTTCCATTTTAATTGAAAATGGATTTCTTCATATAACATATTGCAATTGATTTCCCTCAATTCATCCCAAATTCTCTCCTCTTCCCCTCCCACACAAATTCACACCCTTTCTTACTCTGTATCATTAGAAAACAAACAGGTTTTTTAAAAACAACAATGCACCCAGCTTTTTGGATGAGTTCTAGGAACTGAACTCAGGTTCTCGTGATTGGGCAATAGGTCCTTTACAACTGCGCCATCTCCCTGGCATTATTTTACGGTCCTTAATCACACTTTTCCTTTCTGTTTGAACAAGAGCCCCACTTCTTTTTCGCACCAATCACCTCCCCCCCCAAAAATGTAGCCTCTCAGCTTCAGTTACCATCACTCTATGACTTTTGGCCGTGTTTAACTCAAGAGAATGAAGTTATACCATCGAGTGTAAAGGGTGCTAGTCCCTTGTTGATCTTTTCTTGTGTTTTCTAACCCTCTTCCATTCCCACAGTCACAGGGGCAAAGGGGGAACAGAGCCAGAAAAGACTGTTCTTCATCACTTCTTCATCATATCTTAACATCTCAACATGCACCACCCTCCTCCTTCCATCACACACACACACACACACACACACACACACACACACACACACACACGCTTTACACTCCCAATTCTCCTCACAGCTCTCACGTTCTTATTCTTCCTCATGGTCTCAGACATTGATCACCTTTCCCTGAACTCACTGTCAAAGCTCTCCTTTGTCTCTCTTGAGGCTCTCCTCCTCCAACCATAGAGTGTATTAAAGAGAGAAACTAATATTTCTCTGTAATACACCAGTGCCCATGAAGGAGGCCACCCTTCTGGACACAGGAAGTCTAAAACTTCTGAAAGTGACTTGTTGGTAGCAGAACAGGTGGCCCTGGCCTGCAGCTCAATAAATTGACTTGTTTGAAGGTGCAAAGTTTGTTTGAAGGTGCAAAGTGTGTGTGTGCATCACACACACACAGAGACACTCACGTGCATGCACATTGGCAATTTCCCCAAACTTGAGGAGGGAATGCACTGAACTTTCTGGAGGTTCCAGAATAGAAGTCTGAACCAGTTCTCTCTGGATCTAAACTGGCAAGGAGTACTGTGCTTACCTCTGAGCTCCATCTGCATCTGTGACCTGGCCTTCCCTTCTTAGCAGACCTATGTAAGAGGGACTTTTGCTGAAGCACCACAGGCAGCTGTCCTGGCTTCCCTGGGGGCAGGGGTGGTGAGAATGTGAGTCTTGGAGTCTCAGAGACAGGGCCTTTGCAGTTTGGAGGAGAGGCTGAGGGCCCTGGAGAAGTGAGGGGCATGTTTACCTTCCCACTGGATTAGCAAGAGCCCTGAGCTACCCGTTTGTTTCCTCTGACTGGGATACTCCAGAACATGATCTTGTACTAAGTGTCTGAGTTTTTCAGTCTTCACACTTCTGAAAGTGACAGCTTTAATATTCCTTCCTAGAATCCAAAGGACTAGATTCTCTCCTGCCAAGTGACTCCAAGAAGAACCACCTAGAGGAGCATCAAAAGGGGCAGACAGGTTCCGCCCCAGGACCGAGGATGACTTGTCCCCTCTCTCCCACACCAGCGGCTCCTGGAACAAGGGCACGGCCTCCAGGCCATGGTCATTCCACGTGCTCCTCGAGCTGGGTGCAGTGTGGGAAGCAAAAGCTCCCTGGCTCCCTGCCACGGACACAACTTGTTCCAGCTTCGCATTACATCCCATCAGGCGGGGCAGCTGGGGCACTGAACAGGCCTGCAATTATCTGTGCCACCCAGGCTGTGTCCACGCAGTCTGGCTGCACTCTCCTGGTGACGTGGTGCAGTGGGGCTGCGGAAGTCAGCCCGTCTGGCTGCCTGACAGGGTGGCAGGATGGCAGGGTGGCAGGGTGACTCTTCCGCTACTCAGTCATCTTGTGACTCCGAAGCACACGTGAATGGCCTTAATTCACGGTCACCTCTCCTCCCCCATTCCCCTTTACACTTTGAACAATTAAAATGGTCATTTCTTCATTGACCTCAAACCTGCTTCTACCTCTTATGTCTCTTTCTGTTAGTTCATATTCGTGTGTGGAGGAGGGTGGGCTGTCCATATTTACAGTTCCTCACTATCCTTCAAGGTACATCTTTGGGGGTGAGGCTATGCCACTTTGAGGTGGATTCAAACTCAGCTGAATTTTTGTACAAGGCACATGGAAAAGATCTTGGGAAGGGTGTACTCAGATGGGGAGATTCTGAAAAAAGGACACCAGACATGATGTTGGGTCCCAAAGAAAGCATTTAGGAGTGACTCTTCTTTGGAGATGGGGACTTTGGAGACTGTGGAGGGGACAAAAGAGTTACCCTGAGTATGGTGACTGCATCTGCCATTCCCATGCCACTGGCTACTTTGTCAGGCATTATGCTAACCCTCCGAGCCACTATTGAACCAAGTTCTCCAAAATTTAGATTAATTTTTTTTTATCATTCTTTTGCTAATACAGCTCAGAAAGCTGTGATCTGGAATCTGAAACAAGTTCTAACCTGATGTTACTATTCAAATTCTTCTTCAAAGAGTCAAATTCATGTTTTAATTTCATAGTTTTCTCCTTCCTTCTCCTCCCTCCAACCCCTCTTATGTCCCCCGTTCCCTCTCAAATTCACAGCCTCTTTGGTTTTATTGTTTTTTTATAGATATGAACAAGTATATTAATACAGCCTGTGAGTCCATTTAGTATTGCTCATATATATGTTTTCTATATTGCCTTAGGAAGAAAATTTGCAGCCAATTCTTTTTTTAAAAAAAAGCAGAGAGATGAACAGGTAGATAATTGAAAAGTTACCAGAGATGAGTGGCCCTGTTCTTCACTCTGTGGGTGTGAAGGTGGCATTGTGGTGAGCAAATGACTTGGGGCTGCCTGCCCCTCGACGGCCTGAGACTTTAACCTTCAGGGAAGTGCAGCCTAAGTCAGGTCAGAGTGGCATTCTTTATTCCTGAGAGCACTGAGACAGAGTGCAGGAATCGTAAGGTGGGAAGGGGTGGGGAGGAGGAGTTAGAACCATCCTGCTTCTCTCACCATGCCAGTACTTGGAAGATTTCCAGGTAAGAGTCAACACAGAATTCACGTCAGCAGGATTTTTTGAAGATCCTTTGTAGTCTAAGATGGCCTAAGGGGCTTCTCTTATGCAGTGGCTCTCAACCTATGGCTCACATCAGATATCCTGCATATGAGATATTTACATTACGATTCACAACAGCAGTAAAATAACAGTTATGAAGTAGCAATGAAATAATTTATGGTGTGTGTGTGTGTGGGGGGGGGTCACCACAACATGAACTGCATTAAAGGGTTGTAGCACTAGGTTGAGAGCCACTATGTTACTGTCTTAAACCATTTCCTATGTTCTAGAACAACTGTGTATTTCAAAAACATGCAATTTGGAGAAACATACTACAGAATACCACAGAACAAGGGGACCTTTTTTCATGTAGATAGGAGCTTTAGCATCTTGAATGTGCATTTCAGGCTCTGCTTACTATTGGATAAGATACCTACCCCAGTGATGTGTGGAACTGAATGCTTCATTCTGTGCTGTGTTTAGAGAAGTCCTTGTAAGGAGAATGTGCTCAATAAATGGTCATACTCTCCTGTGAGTAATGTCATCTAGCTATTAGGGATATTTTCTGATTCTTAAGCGTGTGTGTGTGTGTGTGTGTGTGTGTGCACATGTGCATGCATGAGTGCTTGTGTGTACCACAGCAGCACTGTGATGCCTGCTCTGGTGAGGTGGCACTGTTAGCGCTTTGAGGCTATCAAGGACTTCACTATTTTCAGAGTTCACATTTAGATGGCATCATTTGAGCAAGGCAACAGCCCAGTAAAGTGGAGAGGGTATCATTTCCAGGCCCATTTTACACACTGGGGAGATGGCAGCTGGGAGACGGTGGTTCTCCTCAGTCTTGTGGCTAGTCAGAGGCAGAGCCAGCCCCAGCACCAAAGCTTCATGCTTCCTCCTCTGGGTGCCTTGCTTCTGGCACACAGTGCCCTTCCTTCACAAGGTCAACAGTTTTACTAAGAGATAAAGTCAGCGAAAGAAGTATTAGGCTGGAATTCATAAATGACATAAGAGCCAACTGGCAGATTAGATAGTGAGGGAAGAGTTGGACTTTGAGATGATTGAGCAAAAGGCAAAGAGAAAACACAGACAGGGTGGTAAATAGCACAGCATGAGAGTGGATGGGGACACAGAGCTTGGTGGGCACTGAGGACCAGTCTCTAAATCTTCCTGTTAGGTAGATTTGGTCCCCATCTCTGCCACATCTTAACTGATGGGGGCACATTTCCTCTGATAAGGAAAACCTCAATTCTCAATGAATAATTCCTGCTTATTTCAGAGTCTTAAAAACTCACCAGCACAGGTTTCAATAAGGAAATCCCTCTAATGAAGACTAAAGAAGATATATTCCAATTCCAACCAAGATTCTTTCAGCTAAACCATGCAGATGTGGCCCCTTTAAGGAAATTTCTTTGTCCATTTCAGGGCACAGTGTCAGTCTTCAGTGTCTAGGGAAGTGGGATTTCTGATCCCTAGACTAGATACTCTTCAATTCTCTAGCCCCAGATGGTTCAGCCCACACAGGCACTCTGGTCTTTCTCAGAATGAACAGTTCTGATTGCTTAGCAATGGAGACTGTCAAAACATTGCCATGAAGAAATGGAAGGTAAAACTCTTTCATTTTACTGCTGGTGCCCGAGCCTTCTTATGGTGCTGTAAGGTTCGTACACCTTCCAGTTCTGAGCTCTAAAAAAATGGTGAAGTGAGGTAATGGAGAGATGGCTTAGTGATTAAGAGCATCAGCTATTCTTATAGAGGACCCAGAATTTGTTCCCAGTACCCATATGGTGGCTCATAATTTTCTTTAACTACAGTTCCAGGGGATCTGACTTCTTCTTCTGGCCTCCATGGGCACTGCACATTTGATGCTTATACATATATGCAGGCAAAACACACATACACATAAAGTAAATAAATAAATAAATAAATAAATAAGCTGTAACCTCCAGTTCCAGGGACTCTGATGTGCCCTTCTGAGAAACAGGAAGCACACAGTTCACATACATACATGCATGCAAGCACCCATACATATAAAATAAAAATAAAGAAATCTGTTTTAATATGGTAAACTGAATGATATATGATCTTAAATCAATAAAGCTGAAACATTAAGAAAACAACATAAAGGAATTAAAAGTAAATTTTTAAAATTTTGTCAACAAATATTAGTAGCACAAAATAATAGGTTTTACTGTGACATTTTCTTCCTTGGTGTTTCTTATATACTTGGATCGTATTTACCCCCATAACACTCTTTTTGCCCCTCCTCCAAGTCCCTTCCTCTTCATTCATAGTCTGTCTCCTATTTTTATGCATTTTATGTATTTTCTCCTCCCTAGATTCCACATATCAGAGAAAGTGTGCAAATGTATCCTTCTAAGCCTAACTTATTTCAGAAAGCTGTTTTTATTCTAGGTGCTGAAGATCAAGCCTGGGGTCTTTCACATGTTAGTCAGGCATAACATTTAAAGGATTATTTCTCTTATTTTATGTGTCCGTGTGTCTGCCATTTGTGTGGTGGTACCCTTGGAGACCAGAAGTAGGCATCAGGTTCACTAAAGCTGGAATTACAGACAACCGTGAACCACCCAACTTACATACTGGGCTCCAAACTTGAGTCTTCTGGAATAACAGAAAATGTTCTTTCCTGCTGAATCATCTCTCCACACACTCTTTATACACTTGGGTCGATGGCAACATTATCCATAATAGCCAAAGGTCAAAACAACCCCAAGAGTTCATTTACTGGTGAATGGAAGAACAAAATGTGACCAGTAATGCAACAGAATATTACACAGCCTCGAGTGGAAAGGCATTATATGCCAGAAGCAAGGTATCTAAATGAGGCAGGATGAAGCCCAGGTGCTACAATATGAATGAAACTTAGGGATATTGTGCTAAGTTAAACACACAAGCTGTGAGACAAATATAGGATCCCATTATATGAAATAGCTAGAGTAGTCCAACTTGTAAAGTAGAAATCAGAATAGGGGTTGCCAGGCTCTGGGAGAGGGTAAGATGGAGAGTTGTTTAATGGGTAGGGTTTCAGTTTCATACAAATTGTGAAAATTTGTTGTCTAGCAATGTATATATTCTTAATCATACTGGACACTTAAAAGGATTAAGATAGCAAAGTTTATGCCATGTGTAGTTTATCAGCATACTGTTTTAGAAGTAGGGGGACAATGTGTGACATGACAGGAGAGTTGCAGCCCAGATTCCTATGAAACTTCAAATGAATAATAGAAGAGCTTTCAAAACCTAGGATAGTAATGACCATATTCTACCTGTCAGTTATTTCGAAGATCACAAGGATTACAATGTTAAGCTGGGTACTCTAGACATTTTAAGATTTATATGAATGAATTCATGTTCATATTAACATATTATTCAACAAATATGAATTAGGTACCTCGTGTATTCCAGACACAGAGCTAGATGCTGGGGGGCAGTGGTGAAGCATCACTGTCCCAAACCTCGTAGGTCTAACAGGCAGGCTGAAACTATTAACATGAAGCATCAATTGGCCATGTACTGCAACATTCATTCAAACCTTTCTTAGGTCTCTTTTCATGTTGTTTTATGGAGTTATTCATGGACACTGCCATGACAACCCCCTCCCCACCACAATCATCACTACCACCATCATTACTATCACTCCATCCTCACCACCATTACCACACCCACCACATCACCACCACCCCTACTACTACAATTTATTAGTACATTTTTGTACTCAGTTTCATTTGATTCGATTTGTGGCCTTAAATCTCTCCTATCTCTGAGGCTACGATCTCCTTAAGATTAAATCAATGTTGCTTTTCCTGTACTCTCAAATACAGTACGTTCTCTACCAACTGTCCACACAGCTAACAGAAAGCCAAATACAAAATCTCAGCGAAGACTGTGTACGCTGTGCTGGTAACGCTAGCTCACAACTCCTTGACTAAAACAATGACAATCTTGAATCATTCAAACCTCAAAAACAGACAGCAAAACAATAAGGAAATATCTCTATCACATCTTTGAAGATATTTTTAGAAGTCCAGTCCTGATTATTCCAGTTGCCATGTGTGGATGTACCTCTCTTATAGAGTCCTTTCCCTCAATATCACTAATGCTGCAGTGGTCCATGCTTACAGCTGCTATTTTCTTTGTAACTCACACCTCCTGCTGTATACGAATTTGACTTGTTTATCATATTCAAATCACAAGTATTCAGAGTGAGGCAGCGTGTAGATAATAAAGGGAGAATTGTTGAAGGCACAATGATATTATATTGCCTCTTGAAATAATCTGTAATTGGACACCGCTCGCTCAGAGTTCAGCATATACATCAGAACTTTAGCGAAAACCCTGCACTCTGCTAGACTTCTACTCATGTTATTGACTTCATGCTTGATAATCAGTTCCTGGTGTTTCATTGTTCAGTTGATTGGTTTTGTCTTTGTGGTAGTGGAGATTGACTCTCAGGCCTGACACACGCCAGGCAAGCACCTTCCCACCGAATTGCACCCTCAGCCCTCATAATTACTTTCTGCTGGAGGCATTGCTATCTCATTGCACATGCAGCAACAATGTGCATCTGTAAGATTGGGACAGTCCCCAGTGTTCCACAGCCTCTAAGTCCACTAGTCTTCTTACAGATCATAGCTTAACATTGAACAGTTTACACTTAGGAGACTTTTTATAAAGGACAGCAGTCCTCCCTGCCAAAAAGGAACTGAACAACAAAAATCCCTCAGTGACAACATAAAACATAAACAAAAACCAACCAACCAAGCAGCAATAAAGTAATCCTGCAGACAATCTACTTGAGTCAGCAGCTGGGTTTTTTCTAAGGTTCAGTAAGTGTTAGCTTTGCTCTCTGGAACTCTGACTTTCAGTTGCACTGTGAGCCCAAGAGGTGGGCATGCTGATGCCACAGGAACAGCATCCAGTGGTACTGCTCAGGGGCCAGGGTACTCCTGCTCCTCTGACCAGGCAGCTGTCCACGTGAAACAATGCCCAGCCTGAGCAGGAATGCCTACCGAGGTCTGCCGATGCAAGTCATTCCTCTTTGATTAATGCAGGTCTAATGTCCAAGGTCATAAACCGCTTAGATGGGAATAGAGAATGAGCTAATCCATGCTGTCTCTGTCCACCAAAATGTGGTTGGGTCTACTTCAGACCATGGCTTGGAGCAACTGATTCTCCATTTGCCTGCCTTGTGAGTGTGGACAAATTTCTTGCTCTCTGAACAATATTTCCTTTGTGCATAAAATAGGGATAATAAACCTTTCTTCAGAAGGTGCAGCAATTAAAGATCATGTATGAAAAGAGCATGGTGTATCAGAAAGCCTTGAAAAAGAAATGATAGGTGATGTCACTGTTATCATACTTATAATAACACTCATAAGTGTTTTGTTGACACTCAATTCTTCCTTGATTTTCTTTCTGGATGCTTATGCATGTTGCACATGTGCTCTACCACTGAGCTCCCTTTCCAGCCCCCTCCATTATGGTTTAACAGTAATCATGTATGATGACCCTCACAGGTCTCTAGTTCTGGTCATTTCAGTCTAATGAATTAAAAACCTAGTGCTTAGATGAGTACCTGGTAGAGATGTGGGAGCCAGAACATGTGCCACTGGGTGACCAATAGAGTTGGGGGGGCTGATAGAAATCATTTGATCTATCTCTCTGAAACCCTTAGGACAAGACTTGATCAAAACATCCTTGGCCAAATGAGCCTCAGTTTTGTTTCAAACACTCCATTTTCTGTGAATAATCACATTTGATGTCTAGCATTTGCTACTTTTAGAAGCTGTTCAAGTTTTAACTCCATTTAGAATTTTTGTCTCATTTCATTGCAACTTCTCTTTCTCTTCCCTGTGTACACATGTATAATTTGTGCATTTACATGTGCACACAGGTGCAGAGGCCTGCAGTCAACGTTGAATGTTTTCTTCCATTATTCGTCATCTTGTTTTCTGATACAGATTCTCTCACCGAACCTGGAATCTGGGAAGGCCACGGGCTCTGCTTCCTGCACTGGGATGGCAGGAGCATTCTCTACCTTGCTTTTCGTGTAAGTGCTGGGGACCTGAAGTGAGGTCCTTGTGCTTGAGCAGAAAGCCCTGTACCCACTGAGCCATCTCCTTGCACACTGTTTCTCATTTTGGCTAAGGAATTCTAGTGCCTCACTCTGCAACATTAAGCACTTTGTTTTGGCTTTCCATTTTATGAGTTATATCAAAGCAACATGTTTCAAAAAATATACATTTTCCTATGTCATGACAATTCCACCATGTTTAGATTTGTGCCTCCTCCATCATCTGCCTCAGGAAGTGTGTTTATTTTTGTTTGACCCCATCATTTACCTCAGGAGTACTTAATAGTTTATTTACTTTCTTTAACATCATATTTAAGTCTAATACTCAGTGGGGAAATCTGTATAATGAACCCATACTTTGTGCCATATTTGGGAGATTCTGATGGATTAGGTCAACAACATTGTTTAGTTCAAAGTTTTACTGACTCTGAAGACAAAAGTAGAAGGGTTGATGTGGATGGCCTATCCTCAGCGTTTATACTCCCCACTTAAGCCACTTAGGAGTCTCTTCTTTAACCACTGCCCACCACAAAAAAGAAGGTCCTCTGACCAAAGTTGCAAGCAGCACAAATCTATGGGTAAAAACATAAATATTTCAAATGCAATTTGATGGCAAGACCATTTAGCAAAATAAGAGTAGGTTGCTTTAGAGCCCATCATCTCCCCAGTCACGAGCTTTCAACTGGGTTTACAGTACCAGCATGAAATCTCTCCTGTGGATTCAAATCCAATCAGAACGTGGTTGGCTACTCTTCTAACATTCACACCACTTTGTACCAATGGACACATCTTGCCAGCAGGTCAGTGAAATGCTGAGTAAGACCACTGACATCTTTTCTCCCCCAGCATCCTGGAAAGTACCTATTGGCACTATGTATTGAGTTTCTTGATCAGTTCAAGGTTGATGTCACTATGTCCTATGTCCAAAGTGAGTGGTATCTTCAAAAATATCATCTTATCTAGTTATGGTGGTCAGTCAAGAGTAATTGCAATAGTCTGTGTCATTTTGGATGCCTCTGGGGCCTCCCTGACCAACAACATTTAGGAAGTATTCCATGCCGGGCATTGAGATTTCCATTTAATAACTCATATCTTCTGGGAGCATCATTCTCCATCCATGCAGGGTACTTCTGTTCAAATTCCCCCTTTAAAAATTTATTCTATGTTTTTAACTAGCTTACAAACTAGATATCCATGTCTTCATGTATTCTTAACTTTGCCTAACCAGTCCTTATCCTTTTCCTCTCCCCAGCCCCTCTACATTCACTTAAACCTTTAACCCTGAGCATATCTCTAAGTCTCAGAGAACTTCAGAGGATGGGTCAGAATGAATGTAAGAACTGGTAGTTAGAGAAGTGTTGACTTCTGGATGTGGCATGGCCATTGCACTCATCAGCTCACAGCACTATGGTTACTGAACAACGCCTGTACAAGATCAAGCCAGTCAAAATTCAGCATGGATAGGAAAGAGGCCCCTGAGGGTCCCTTGGCATTTGACTGCTGAGGGAGAGTTACTCTCCTTTGGGGATATGCTGCTGGTATGTGGATCACACCCCCAGTGGATAGCTATACACCCATGTGCACATGGACAGTGCTAGCTGGACTTGGGAGGGAAATGACTAATACCAAAAAAAGTCAATAAAAAGAGGACATTAAACTAGGAGGGAGAGGTGATGGGGTAACTAAAGGACATGGAACGGATGGTGGCAGATTGAATTCATCAATATACATTGTGTTAATGTATAGAACTTATAAAGAATAACAATACTTTTTAAAAGGGAGAAAGATTGAGATAGGATGAAAATAGTGAACAAGAGAATGGGGTCTGGCATGAAACACATCAGGGCACACACTTGAATATTTGGAGATGGGGACATGTATGGTGAAATAATAATTTCTTTTAAAATAGAATTTGCGGAGGTGGGAGGGTAGCTCAGTGGGTAAAGGTGCCTGCTGCCAGGCATAATGACCTGAGCTTGATTCCCTGGTCTCATATGGTGGAAGGAGCGACCCTACTCCACAAATTGTCTTCAAATATCCACATTCACACCATTGTGGCCCCCAAAATAAATAAACGAATAAATAGATAATTATTTTCAACTAAATATAAACACAACCATCAGAATTAGATTCAGAGATTTACTTTTACTGACAGATCACTTCTATTTAAATATAAATTGTAGAAGGCGTGGTACAACTGGCTACTAAAGAAGCCAGAGGATAAGCAATGATAATATAACATTGCTGAGCTAGTTTAGAATTAATAATTCCTCAGTATCTTATGCATGCAAACTCTGTACATCCAATGCTCCTGTGATGGCGGACTCTCGCTGTTCAGAGAAAGAAATTAAGGCTCAAAGGACTAAAAATAAATAAACCAATAAATAAATGACCTTGAGAAGGTTATGTGTTTGGAAAGAGCCAGAGCTCAGCTAACACCCTTCTAGAGTCTCTTGACTGGCCCAGCACTCAGTCTATCCCTCGTTTGTGTGATTTGGGGGAAGTTTCATAATCCACAGTGCTTCGATTTCCTCACCTGTACAGTGTCAGGTCTGGATTGGGACCTGCATAATCTAAAGACTCCCTTGTAGCTCTAACATTCTATGAGCCTGAGGAGTGTGTGAGCCTGATTACAAAGATTGGCTGTTCACGCGCCAATCAGAGTTATTGAATAAACACCTCCCTACTGGGTCATGTTAGGAGGGGAAGGGCAAAAGTTAAACACAATCCCCCAGACTTTGATGAGAGGGTTATAAAAACCGTGCTCTCCAAGCGGATCCATCCCATTTGGCAGCTGCCACCGCACACAGCTTCTGATATCTCTGTCAGAGGACTCTTCTCCTTCACTGTGTAAGTAAAGGGTCTCCTCTGAATCCCTGGGTTGGGTCGGCAAGCTGGGTTAATGATAGCCCTGTGCCTGGAAAGGGGAAAGTGTGTTTGCCTGGTGGTGTCTAAAACCTTGATAGACCTGCTGCAGTGACTGTTTCTCTCTCTCTGAGCATGAATACTCATTTGTACCTTTCCTGAAGGTGGCAAAAAGGCTCCAGATGAAGGGTCAGTTACTGTTGCCTGTGTGAGGCACCTCTAAGTCTTTTATCTTGGAAAAATGCTGGAAGTGCTTTTGTTTGTAGGCTTCTAATCAGGTTAGATTCCTGGTCATTTCTATTCTCTCTTTTCCTAACAACTACTTGCTGTGACATTTTGTTGATGTGTCCACTGCCTCATGTCATTTTCTGTGTTCTTCCCCCCAACACTCACTGATGGTACTAGTGCTGGGTTGTTCTTTTTTTTTTTTGTCACACAAATGAACCCTTGGTGCCCTTGCCTTTTGCCTTCTCCTGGGTTAGACACTTCGGAGTGACCATCTTCAGTTATGAAGTCCCAAACCTTCCAACACATTTGATGTTTTCCCTAGCATTTTCTACTTGAACTAGACACCGTGAGAGCCATGCAACTTCAGACGTTAGAAATCAAATCCTCCTGATTTACTTTGGTATATTTTCTCTACTATCTTAAAAATAGTCAACTGTGAGAATATGTTGGTTTTTTGTTTGTTTGTTTGTTTTTATAAACCCCTCTTCAACCGATTACCTAGGGCTCCATAGGTCAGTTTGGCTCAGCCAGGGCTTGAACTCTGATGCTGTGGTATTATTACTACTATAGGTAAGGAGTATGTGGGGAGCACACAGGTCCAGGCTGTAGTTTGAGAGGATAGGACAGGGACTGGGGTGTGGCTGCTGAAAACCTAACAGTCCCTTTGGTTTAGGGCACAGTTTGGGGGAAAGAGCACCAGGAATCAGGCTGCCTGTGGCAGCCCTAAGTCATCTTATCGTGTGTGCCTCTATAGCAGCAGGATGGTAAGAAAGCAGCATTTTCATGCTCCCATACACATACATGCTGTGGACACAGCTTGGTAACCACAGACTTCCAATGAACTACAGCCTCCCCCCTGTGTTTGTCTTGAAAATCCACCTGTCTTGATCACAGAGAAGCCAATGGACTTTGCCCTTACATTTCTCCAGGAGTTAAATATCCACATGTTACAAATGACTGACTGCAGAACTTTTTCAAGGAAGGCAGAAAGAACCACACTTCAAGAGTCCATCCACCCTTTTGCAGAAACACTAGAAATGGGGTTCTAAGTCTGAAGCCATTAAGATGTGACTCACAGCCACAGAACATAACTCAGGCCTTCTGGGCCTCAGGTTCCTCATCTTTAAGGTGGTAGGCTTGATATAAATATCTCTGAGGCCAATTGAGCTCTGCCTCACTATACTTACTGTCTCCTCATGTATGTTAATACAAACAGCCTTCTCCAGGATGTATATGCAGCTGTTAATCAATCAAACATTGCAAAGAAGGTGTGCAACAAAATGTGAGGTCTTCCTGCTCTATTCCACTCTGCAGAAGTAACAGTAGAGTGACTCTATTTAGAAAGACTAACAAATAGTATATTGCTATAATTTCTTTTGTTGTTTTTAAATAGGATAATAGTATATATTACATATTTCTCTGGGATTTTTTTACTTAATAATTAAGGTTAATTATTTCCCATAACATTTCAAAAAATAAAATGACTTGGTACCTCAGAAATCAGAAGTTTAGGGGTATAAAATTTATTATCTATCATTATCCATACCAGGCTGGCATTCATCTCCCAGTTGTGAACATTGACCAGTGACTGTTTTATGATTAACTGAGGGTCAAAATTTGTGCTGATGTGGTACAGACCTTTAGTCCCTTTGTAGAAGTTTAACTTGCTGTAAACAGCATGAGTTGGACTTGACTTTTTCCTGTAATTCTTGTTGAGTAGGCATGCTTGGAACGGAAACAATAGCCTGGTAGTAACAGCAACAGGGGTGCCCTTTGTGCCTTTTGGGTCATCACTGTTTTTTCAAACATTAAAAAACAGAATAGAAACATCTTGTGTTCTCCTATCATTTATAAAACAGCTTCATACTTATCATACAGTTTAACAAACTTACATTTGAGCAACCACAGTACTCAGGGGTTGCATATGAGTCACTTGTAGTCAGACAACCAGAGCAGATATTAGTGTCAGTTAATATTAAAATAAAACTCAGAGACCTTTTATGACTTGCCCAGGGTTCTAACTATGGAGACAGAGCTAGTCCTTGAACCAAGCTCTGTCTGATAAACTGGCAGCAAATCTCCATGTGAATGTCAGATGTTTGTGAACTGGAGATATCTTGGTATGATAACTCTGAGCCCAAGGTACACTAGGGTTGTCATTAGGGCATTAAGAATTGTCTCAGGTCAATTCCTTCCACCAAACCTACTCTCCTCTTTGAATAAAAGGGTAATGAAGAGGAGTGCCACCCATTCCCCTAACAGTACATTATTAGGTATTGGCCCTACAAACAAATAATTTAGATTATCATCTACTCCTTCCTAATCTAATGATAGGAAAGTGTTTTAGTGTTTTCTCAGTGGTGTAATACAAGTAGTCTCATAGATGGTTAAATATAAAGTTAACCCTGTGCCTCACCTGCTCTAACCAAAAGTCAGAGGGAGATTAGTTTTAAGGACAAGCATCCATTTCCCCTCTTAAAATTGTTCCCTAGAATAATCTTCTGGGACTAGAGACTAACAGAGAAAAGTGGGGGATAGTCATAGCCATTCAGAATACCCTGCAGTACCAGGAATCCACAGGACAGAGAGTCAGTCTGCTCTGAAGTTCCTTCCATTTGCCAGATTTTAGTGGATCACCAATTAGCTGGTTCAACCTCAGGGTCAGTGATCCCCAAGACCAACAGAGGCTTCTGTTCAAGGCCACCATGGGTATTTGATATCTTACCTTCATCCTGAATATCTCACATCTTATCTTCATCCACCATGAATGACTAATGGAAATGGGCCAGAAGTGTCAATGGAGCCCATATAGCCTGTCCACACATCTTAACTGTCCTGGTCACGAATCCATTGAAGCCACCCACAGTTCTGTGAACAGTTATCTGGTATTCCTTTCTAGACCTGCCACCATGGCTCACCGATTTCCAGCCCTCACCCCAGAGCAGAAGAAGGAGCTCTCAGACATTGCCCAGCGCATTGTTGCCAATGGGAAGGGCATTCTGGCTGCAGATGAATCTGTAGGTAAGTGTAAGAAAGTTTTGCCACACAACAGCATACCCATACTTCTACACCCAGAAAAGGCAACTTGATAATCAGTCTCCTTCCTCTCAGAGGAAGTAAAGGTTTATGTACTCATAGTTGGTGAGTATAGATCTTTAGAGCCCTAGAATCTTAATAAGAAAAGTCTAGACTACCAAAGGAAGAAACTCAAGCCCTCTATATTAAGAATCCAGTCTGTAGAAGTCAGAAATTCAATAACCAAGAGGAAATCAGTAGCCATCAATTCTTTACAACTGTATATCATGGACAGGGTATTGAGAACTTGCCCTGAAGGGAAACAGAAAATGAGCTAGATTTGGTTTGCAAAACAGAACTGGGTAGTGAGATCTGCCTTATCCCAGCTTGGACTTGCTGCTAATGAGAATTCTGTTTAGACTAAGCCAGCCTAGTCAGGGAGACACCTGGACTCTGGCAGGGCTTGTGATGGAGGAAATCACAGGATGGCACAGAGCAGTGCTAGAACAGTCTTGCATAGTCTACCCTAAAATAATAAGAACTAAAGTTAAGAGCCTGTCCCATCCCTCATTCCACTGCATGGATATCCAATGAGATTGAGGATTGGAAAGGGGAGGGCTCGAGGGCCTTCCACATCCCACAGACCTTCCATGTCCATCTGACCCTCATGGCAGCCTGTAAATTCCCCAGTCATCAGTCTTAGAGCAACTAATATTTCCTCTTTGAAGACCAAAACCCAGACAGGAACTTCAAAGATCTGAGTTTAAAGGGAAGGTGAAGGGGTCCGGGTTTTTCACCCTAATGAGGAACATTGAGTGTGGGCAAGACAACAGGATAGCACTGGCTTGCTTCTCCTCATGCTGCCTTTGGCCCATCTCTAGGCACCATGGGGAACCGCCTACAGAGGATAAAGGTGGAAAACACTGAAGAGAACCGCAGGCAGTTCCGAGAAATCCTCTTTACTGCTGACAATTCCATCAACAAGAGCATCGGGGGAGTGATCCTTTTCCACGAGACCCTCTATCAGAAGGACAGCCAGGGAAAGCTGTTCAGAGACATTCTCAAGGAGAAGGGGATTGTGGTGGGCATCAAGGTGAATACTGTCATTCCTCTTTCACCCTGCCTTCTCCTGTGCACACGCCCGGCACGCTGGGCGGTCCAAGGCCCGAACTCAACAGCGCCCCTTCATTTCTCACCCTTTCCCAGGCTCCTTCCCTGATGGAGACCTAGATCCTCTCCCAGACTGCTATGCCAGTGCTGCTCTCTTTTCAACCAGGATTTTGCAAAGAATCTAGTCTCTCTGCACCCCTATTTCCTCATTTCTTAAGACGATTAGTACCCACTTCATGCATAATACAAGGGTGAAATGGAGCTTTAAAGCAGATCCTGTCCTGTAGCTTTTCAGCTAACAGCCATTATTTTTATTAAAGCGCTTGTTCTGTCCTCTTCCTGGGTCTTCAAGAGAGCATGCAGTTCTCCAGTGAAAAGCAGCTGAGTGCACACAACTGCAAGCACTCCTTAATCCTTCACACAAAATGCCGAGGCAGATTTAGTTCCTGCCCTTATTCTAGAGAGTAGGAATGAAAACTGAAGCCCATGGGGTGCTGTCGCTTGCACACAGGCTCCCCACCTCTCTGTTACTTTGAGCCCGAGTCACATCCTTAATCTCTTTACCTTCTGTCTGAACACAGTGCCTGCAGGAGCAGATGCTCAGTAAATGTCAGGACTGACACTGTGTTCCCAGCACGTTAGCTCCCTTCTGCTGTGAGCTGAATTATGCCCCTAGCAACTCAGATGCCTTCCTAATTTGCTTGCTTGTGAAAGGTGAGAACAGCCCCAGGAGCTTTGCTGTCTCACTCCTGTTTGACAACCTGTTCATTGTTCTTATCCACAGTTGGACCAAGGAGGTGCTCCCCTTGCAGGAACAAACAAGGAAACCACCATTCAAGGTAAGAACATTCAAACAAGGAAACTACCATTCAAGACACAGAATGCCACGTGGGCTAGAATTGAGGGCAAGTGAAGGAGGAAAAGGGAAGAAATGGGACTATTGGTTCTAACACCAGTGAATAGACCTGCATGTTTATTTTCTTGTTTTTTCCATCACCCCAACACTCCTTGGTGCTGGGAGATGGAACCCAGGGGTCTTCAAACATCACTAGGCAAAAGTTCTGCCACTGAGGTACATATCCAGCCTAGACTGCCTGCCTTCCTTCCTTCCTTCCTTCCTTCCTTCCTTCCTTCCTTCCTTCCT
>CABHPQ010165542.1:650-26206 GCA_902168405.1 Peromyscus aztecus | reverse complement strand
TTCCTTCCTTCCTTCCTTCCTTCCTTCCTTCCTTCCTTCCTTCCTTCTTCCCTCCCTCCTTCCCTCCCTCCCTCCCTCCCTCCCTCCCTCCCTCCCTCCCTCCCTCCCTCCTTCTTCCTTTTCTTCCTTCTCTCCTGTACTCACTACAGGTTGAACCTGGGACCTTAAGTATTCTAGGCAATCATTCCACAACTAAACTATATCCCTAATACTTTTTTTTGTTTTTATGGTGTGTGTGCGCATGTATGTGTGGGTGTGTGCACACGCGCGTGCACATGTACCTGTACCATACTGTGTGTGTGTAGGTCAGAAGAATCAATTCTCTCCTTCCAGTGTGTAAGTTCTTGGGCTCAAACTCAGGTCACCATCTGGGGTGACAGCAAGCATCTGTATTTACTGAGCCATGTGGTCAACCTTGTTTTTGTTTTTTGAGAAAGAGTCTCACTCTATAGTCCAGGCTGACCTGGAACTCACAACAACCCACCCCCATGTCTCAGTTTACAGAGTACTGCATTATGGGAATACACTAGAATACCCAGCTTTATGTGGTACTTGGTATTGAACCCAAGGCTTTGCAGAGCAAGCACCCAACCACTGAACTGCATCCACAACACATCAGTCCCACTTCTTCCATTTAATAACTTTGCAGCCTTGGGCGGCAGTACCTACTTTGCACAATAGTTATAGGGAATATAGTACTTATCTCAGTATGTTGCCTAAAACAGATGCACTGCACCTGCGACCACTATTTTTACAGAAAATTCCAGGAGTAATAGAGAGGAAAGGCCTCTGGTTTGGGGGTCAGTTTGGATCCTTGTTCCATAACATGCTATACAGATCTTTTCGAAAGCTATTCACTGTCTCAGAAGTTAGCTACACCCTCAGGTTAGCTCAGCAGAATTTGAATCTCAGCTGTCACTTTTCACAAGTTCAAAATTTAAATGGTCAAGACATTTAAACACCAGCAGCCCCAATTTTCACATTTATGAGGATTGTTTTTGACTATGAGTTCCCTAGGTTTTTCTTAGAGTATATCAAATAGGTATATCAAAACTGAGGTTATTAAATCTAGGTCTTCTGGCTCTGTACTGTGATCAATGTTTATTTGCTTTGGTATTCTCAGTTCTCAAAGATAAACCATTGAAAAATTCCTTCACTTTATCATGGGCCTCATGGACCAGGTACAGGGTACAAAAACTTTTTTTTTTTTTTCCTATTGTGACTTGCAGGGCTTGATGGCCTCTCCGAACGCTGTGCTCAGTACAAGAAAGATGGTGTTGACTTTGGGAAGTGGCGCGCTGTGCTGAGGATTGCTGACCAGTGTCCGTCCAGCCTTGCTATCCAAGAAAATGCCAATGCTCTGGCTCGTTTTGCCAGCCTCCTTTCGCAGGTGCTCTCCTTTCACCATGAGCTGAAAAGTAGACTATTCCTTTCTCCAGAGCCTCTTTCAATTTCACTATAATCAAGCACAATCTCTCTTCTTCCCTTCCTAATGGATATAAATATATTAGTATATTATATATCATATTTTATTACCTTAACTATAGCCACATGTATAGGGAGAACTCTGGTTCTACAAGCCAGTAGGAGTCCTATTAAACTATGACTTCAGGATCAATGCTATCCACGGCTGCCCTCTACTGTTGTTCCATAAGTCAAATCTTCAAAATAATCAGGCTCTAGAGCAGTGGCTCTCAACCTTTCTTGTGCTGCAACCCTTTAATACAGTTTCTCATGTGTGGGGACCCCCGACCATAAGATTATTTCATTGCTGCTTCATAACTGTAATTTTGCTACTGTTATGAATTGTAATGTAATCAGTATCTGATATGCAACCCCAAAGGGATCATAACCCACAGGTTGAGAAATCCTGCTCTAGAGTCAGGGAATCTGCTTGTTTATACTCCATAATGCCCAAGTGATGATCATCTTAAATCCCTAGCTAGAAGGTGATCCAAACTTGGACAGAGGCTCAGTTCAACCTGTTTCTTCTAGGATGATGCCTTGATGAGAACATTTCCAGGCAACATGTGCTGAAGTATCTCTGGGTTAGGGTTAAATTTGATTTGTAACTTGTGGGTATTTTGTTCAGATTACTAAAGCTGTGGTTACCTGGAAATTCCCAGTGAGAACTATAAACTCTCCTTCAATTCCTTAATTCATACTAGAGAGTATTTCTGACTATTAAACTTGTCTGTCTTAAAAGGATGGCCACCAGTTTCTTAGATAGTTAGAATGGTCTGTAGTTAGAAGAAGATAAAGGAATGAAAGGTTTGCATTTTAAAACCCGTTCCAGAAAAGCTTTTCTTTAACTTCCCTTCTGTGTAGATATGTCTACACCACAGTGCTCACTAGATACTCCATGTCTCCACGTTTCTTTGGATCACCTTCAACTAAATTGCATAGCATTTCTTTCTAATACCTTCCTTTTCTATCAGTCACATCTGTTGGCTGCTCCCTAGCAGAGGACCACAGTGAGCATCCCTCATTTTTGTGCCTCCTCCACTTTCTTTTGCAGAATGGGCTGGTACCTATCGTTGAGCCAGAGGTGCTACCTGATGGAGACCATGACTTAGAGCACTGCCAGTATGTTTCTGAGAAGGTGGGTTTGAAACGAAAAGTTCTCTATTCTGGTCAATTTTTTTAAGAAAACGTTTTTACTTAAACATGGCTGAATTTCAGAAATAACCTTTACTTTAGTGTCATTATATAGCATGGGGAAGGTAAAGAGGTGCCTGTCAGCCCTTTACACTTTAGTGTATAGTGTCTTGTAGTAACAAGATTTGGAATTCACAGTCCTTTTGCTTACTGTAGGACCTGGGGCAAGACATATTGCCTCTTTTGGACCTCAATTCTATGTGTACATTTATCTTAAAATAAAAGGTTCACATGATAAATTAAGAATCATATTGTTCATATGGAATTTTCTAAACCAGTCATAGTAGTTCTGAAAGATGGTGATTTTCTTCATAAATCATAAGAAAGTATGACAGACATAATATTGCCTAACCTGGATTTCTCCACTTGTAAAAGGAATTATGTTGTCTGAAATAGCATGTGAAAGAACTGTTTGTAAAATGTATGTTATTATTATCATTAAGATTCCACAGAAAAGTGGAGGCTAGTTCAGATGTCACAAACTATTGAATCAAGGCAGTCTCAGATGATGGCATTGACCAAGGAAATGGGAAGAAAAGAATGAGAATTCTCTGGGAAACAGAGCCATGATAGTAGTTCCTGCAGAGGAACAGCTAGTGATAGAGATGGTCCAATATAGTTAGGCTCAGTGATACACTTTGCAAATACATGGCCCAGAGGAGACCTGGAGGTCTCAGAAGCTTTCACCAAGAGACACATGGAGATTACTTTATCTTGCGCCCTTGTAATTCAGAAGTGCCAGGGTCATGTGATTCTAGAACTTATTCCAAATTTCATCTATTTGGCCCCCTTGTTTTTCAGGTCCTGGCTGCTGTCTACAAGGCCCTCAATGATCATCATGTTTACCTTGAAGGCACCCTGCTAAAACCAAACATGGTGACTGCTGGACATGCCTGCACCAAGAAGTATACACCAGAGCAAGTGGCTATGGCCACTGTCACTGCTCTCCACCGCACTGTTCCTGCAGCTGTTCCTGGTAATGCCTTAAGGTCTTAGCTCATAACTTTTGGAAGAGAGCCACAAACATGTGTATTTGTGTGGAGCCTGTTTGGATTCTCAGAATAAGATATCATCTTCTACCTCACAGGCATCCAGTAGTTTATCTCCTACTGTGTGATGCCAAGTATCTTCAGTCTATCTGAAGGCTCACACATGTATATTTACTCAACATTTCACTGCCCTCCTTATTCAAGCCCTTCTCTTCTTAGCCCAACTAGCCTTAGCAAGGGCAAACTGACTTCTACAGAAATCCAGTGGAAGATTAAGGCATTATATTTCTTTTAGTCCTATTGCTTGTGGTTTTTTTTCCCTAACTGGGACTAATGTAGTAGAATGGCTTCTCTCATTCCAGGTATCTGCTTTTTGTCTGGAGGCATGAGTGAGGAGGATGCTACACTCAACCTCAATGCTATCAATCGTTGCCCTCTGCCAAAGCCCTGGAAACTGAGTTTCTCATATGGAAGAGCCCTCCAGGCTAGTGCACTGGCTGCCTGGGGTGGCAAGGCTGAAAACAAGAAGGCAACTCAGGAAGCTTTCATGAAGCGAGCCCTGGTAAGAAGTTGCTCACTTTTATCTTCTTCAGAGTTGATATGTGGGACCTGACTGTCTTGCTTGGAGAAGCATGATTCCCTACAGTCCAAGAATGCTCCTACAGATAGTGTCTATTAAGTGTTAAAAATGTGATATAACAGCTAAATAGGAAGGTTGGGATTAGAAAGGGTTTTAGTTTTTCTCTCCTAGTCAGACAGTTGATGATAGAAGATAGAAAGGCATTGTCAATCAAGGCACTTCAGAAGGAAGGTTGGAGGATCAAGGCCTGAACTTGAGATGTCTTTCATTTGGAAATATGAACAAGAAAGGATATGGTGAAAGTCAGCAGTTATATAGTAGGATGAACCAAGGATTCTATATAACATACTACATATAACATACTACAGAGAAATTAAAAGCAAAGGTTCTGAGATTAGCATTGAGGAGCATACCAGTGACCCTCAACAAAACAGTTCCAACAAAGAAGGGCAAGGTGCCCATTTAAGATTTTTTTTAGAAATTTTAACATGTAGTACTAACTGAACTCAGTGGGTTATTAACAAAAACTAAAAAGGACAGGACATGAAGCACAGAGGTGAAGTGTTGGGGATTCCTGGGAGAAGTAGGAAAGAGAAGTTGAGGTTTCAATATAAATATATATATATATATATACACACATATATATGTATATATATGCATTATTTACATGTATGAAATTGTCAAAGAATAAATAAAAGATATTCTATTGAAAAACAATCGAGTATTGTTAGGAAAAGACCCAGAAAGGTGTTCAGGAGAAACAAGAGCCCAAATAAGTTTTAGTCCACTAGTAAATATTAGGTTTAAAATATGTTCGATGAAACAAGTACCGGGGAGAACAAGGCAGACACAGGCACTGTTCTCAGGGAATTTGGAGTCTAAAGAACTAGGAGAGAGCATGGCATGAATAAATGTAAAGTAAAGGAGCCTGAGGGAGGCAAGAGGGAGATTGGGGAATGAGGGTCACCAAAGGTAGAAGGACCAAGAGGATACCAGATTGTAAGAGACTGTTATTGGTCTCAGAAAGACACGAAGGAGGGAAGCGATGGGCAATACGCGACACAAACCTCAAATGATAACAAGGAAGAAGACAGAAGGAGGTGGCACTAACAGCAATACTCAGCAGCATTATTAGAAAGAGTTAAAATAATCAAATGGATGTGTAGGTGGTTTCAAATGAGCAGCAGAGAGTATCAAGCCAGGGGCTGTGGTTCCTTAATTCAGTATCTTTTCTTATGTTTGTTTTTTAGGCCAATTGCCAGGCAGCCCAAGGACAGTATGTTCACACAGGCTCTTCAGGTGCTGCGGCCACCCAGTCGCTCTTCACAGCCTCCTACACCTACTAGATCCTGTCACCCACCAGCCAGGCTCCAGTTCTCCTAAGTATTTTGGTTGGAGAGCTGAGAGGCTTCAGTCAACCCCGGGGATTAGATAAAGTTTGATTGAACTGCTTAAAACACAATATATGTGAATCACAAACACAGGAGAAAAGCTGAATCAGCTGTTAAAACACGAGTATGAGCATGTCACACAATAGTCTCTGAATACCTCCAGTTCCCCATGTTCCAGAACACACACCCAAGAAAGAACAGGCTTTAAAGGAAAAACAACTGCTGAGGAAAGCAGCTCAGAAGCTAGGGGTGGAGAAGGGCATTTTAACAAACATACTTACCAGGGGTTGGTTGTGAAGGATGCACAGCAATGGAAAAAGAAATAAAATGTGTATAAACCTTCCGTTGGTACTGCTCATTTCTCTACTCTTGTTGGTGGACTCTGCATTTCACCATCTTTGACTATGTTAGACATGACTGGCACTAATAGTCAGGAGCCTCAGCTTTGGATACTCACTGAAGTCTAGTGGCTGATCTTTCCTGTTTGCTGCGTGACACTAGAAACTCTATCAGATTAAATAAAAATTCTTTTGGTGATTCCAATATGCAGCCATGCTTGAGAGCAGCCAGTCCAGACTTCTAGTTTGAGGATATTTGAAAATACTAAGCTGCAACAGAGAAGCATCTTTCACAACCTGCAGAGTGCAAGGAGTGACTTGATGTACCTTCTGGCTTGGTGCATTCCTCTTCAAGTACCCAGGTTGTGTGACACAGAACTACATTTTCCTCTCAAAGTCACGTTTGTTCCCTAGGTGTGCAATAAATAATAGTCACATAATTTTAGTTTTGGGCTGTTAATGTTCAGACCTAGTTTTCAAAAAAAAAGTTTTAAGAAAATCACAATCACAAGAGAATTTAAACACTGAAATTTTGGACAATACAGGAAGAATGATTTATCTGATGGGAGTTGAGATATATAATGAGTGGAGAAGAGAAAAAAGCAAAGAAAATTAGGAATACTACACTCAGAGACTTAATATTATTTACAAACTGTATGGCCTATGGCAGGCGTCTTTCTAGCTAGCTCTTTTATCTTAAATTAACACATTTCTATTAATCTATGTTTGCCATGTGGCCGTGGCATCACTGGTCTGCTGGCATCTTGCTTCTCCTTGGGTGGCGGCTAGGCATCTCTCTCTCCTCTCCTTTCTTTTCTCCATATATCTGCTTAGATATACCACCTGCCTCTAAGCTGCCTTGCCATAGGCTAATGCAGCTTTGTTTATCAACCAATCAGAGCAACAATTATCCACAGTATACAGAGAGACATCCCACAGCACAGATGTGTTAAGAAGTAATGTTTTAAATAATGAAGGAACTAGACACAGTTAAAATACATATCTATAATTAAAATATAGGAGGTAGCAAACTAAATTTCTTGAATAATATAAAGACAAATGTACTACATTAAGTAAATTAAGTGATAGAGGCATAAACATGATTTTGAGGAATAAGAGAATTCATCCAAGGGGACTTCTTCTAAGAAGACCTTGGAGTAAAGCAGAGGAAGGTGAACTTTATTTATTATGTGCCATCTACATTTGAATATTTGTTTCCATGTACTTGTCAATACTTTCCTAGAAACAGCTCTATTCATCTAAGTAATTCGAAATTTACCTTAATTATAAATCTACATCATTTAGCAAAGTGCTTCTGTTTGACACATAAAGCCTGGAGCACTTATATTACTTGCCAAGGGCCACACAGATACTTTAATGCTGAGTAATTTGGCTTCAACTCTATAATGAATACAGAGCCAGAAAGGAAGGTCATAGTAAAGTTGCTGGCAGTGTTCAATAATTCTTCCATTGGTGTAGACCAGCATTTCTTACTGCATTCATTCATTTTAGACAATAAGAAAAACCTTATGCTCTGTAGCATGAGAATTTGAGGCAAAGATTATAATTTCTTCAGCACTGGCCTTGAATAAACTTCTTTTTGAGTTTGTCTCAGTAGAGCAAGTGAGGAGTTCAGACCTCAGATTCTAGACTTTTTCCAATCTGTGAAAACACAGTAGGTTACTAATGAAGTTCTAGGTATGCAAAGGCATGCCTCACTGGAGGATATCAAGAAGGCACACTGAAAAATGACACTAGGGTGGTATCTAGATAAAAATTCAGAGAATAAATAAGCAGAAAGAAAATTCAAACAAGTAGTATTGGTTTAAATATTAAGGCAACTCCACGTAGTTAAAAGGGAGGTTTATTTTGTGGGAAAATTTACAAGTGAAGGGATAGGTAATGGTCTGGAAAAGTGAAGCACAGTCCAGCGGTGTTCTCTGGAGAACTCTGCTCAGTCTACCTCCAGCGTCCAGGATCCAGGAACCAAGAGAGTTGGCCCATTCAGATCTTGGGTCTTCCGGGCTCCTCTCTCAGCTCTGCCTTGTAGGTGTGACAGTTACCGAAGCCTCAGTGGGGATGCTACTTCCAGGTCAAAGCTGGAACGGCTACCCACTACAAAGTAGCTAAGGTGTTATCAAATCTCTGACAAAGTATGACAAAGAAGACTTAAATGGTAGGGGAGAAGATGGAAGTCACATTGGTAGTCCATCTGAATTTGGATTTACATCCCAGGAACCAGGTGATGTCTTCAAGATTTATTTATTTATTTATTTATTTATTTATTTATTTATTTATTTATTTATTTATTTATTAGAAGGGACTGCTTTTCATTCAACTTCTTTGCATTAGAACTGTCAAATGTTTCTGCTGTCCTTTTCACAGAGTAGAATTTGCAACTTGGAACATTACACTAGGACAGGGTTCAATGTAATAAAAAGGAACTTTATTCCTTCCATGTGCCATACTGTCCTAAAAGCTTGTAGGTAGCACCTTGTGTGACAGATCTCTTCTTGCCTAATAATTATTTGAATCTATGTTAGAAACAAGCCTTTTAGATGACATTAATGGTTAAGCATGGGCTTATTATAATCAATCAGGCCTTTATCTTTGGTCAAGATTAATTTACATTTTTCTGGGGGAAAGGATTTTTATACAGTACTTTCCTTAACTACTACTGTCTGATCACTTTTTGTACTGAAGGGCTATACTTCTCATTGAAATATTATTTTCATCAATTTCCTGAATCCTGTGTAACATGAAGAGAACTATTACATCACTTTAAACTTCAGTCCCTACTGTCTCTCTGATCACCAAATAAATATATTAATAGATATTGAAATAAAATCTGAATAAAAACATAGAAAGTAACTAAGAGAAATTTTGTCTTTAGGGAAAAATGATACCTGTGGTGATATATTGTGCATCAAATAAAGCTTGCCTGAGGATCAGAGGACAGAGCCAGACACTAGATTAAACATAAAGGTCAGGCAGTGGTGGCACACACCTTTAATCCCAGTACTTGGGAGTCACACACCTTTAATCCCAGCGCTTGAGATCTCATGCCTTTGCTACCAGTATTTGGGAAGCACACACGCCATTAATCCAAGCACTAGGAAGGAAGTGAAATGGCTGGATGGAGAAAGGTATATAAAGTGTGAGGAGACAAGAACTAGCGCCCTTTCAGCTGAGGACTCAGAGGCTTGCAGTCTTAGGATTCGTGGAGACAGGATCTCGCCTTCTATTCGACCTGAGGATTCAGTAATGGTGAGAAGTTTCTCTGGTGGCTTGTTCCTTTGTCTTTGATTTTTCAGCATTTACCCCAATATTTGGCTCCAGGTTTTATTATAAGACCATTTTAGATTTCGTACAACAGACACTTGCATGCCAAAGAAGCTTAAGCAATAAAAAAAGCCTAGAAGCCACTGACCGGGAGTTAGTAAGTGGGGAAGAGATGCCAACTAGGTACTTGGTATAATATAGGAGGTGATGGTATTTAAGTGATGTATAGAAGTTGTAATTATGGGACAGAAACTAAAAGACCTTCAAAGAGAAGGGGAACCATTAACAATCTAAAGACACATGTCTTCTTGTGAGAGAACGTTGTTTCAAATATGAGCCTACATTATGCACATTATGCTTTTCAAAACCGAGATACTGAGATGATTTTTAATAATCATAATGTGTGTGACAATGAGAATAGAAGCCTTTATAGACATCATGGGGAAGACATTAAGCCAAGCCAAAAGTGGACTGCAGGTTCACCTGATTTAGCTTTTTAGGGATCTCCCAGCAAGAGGAGCAAACTGAGTTCCAGTGCCCTAATTAGTCATTCAAGGTCTCACATCCAGTTAGTAAGACTTATGCTACTATACTTTGAAAACTCCTCTTCAAAGGATTTTAAATTTAGTGTATAAGCTAGTTTTATGTCAACTTGGCATGAGCTAGAGTCATTTGAGAAGAGGGAAGGAATCTCAATTGAGAAAATGACTCCATCAGATTAGCCTATGGGCAAGTCTGTAGGACATTTTCTTAATTAGTGATTTGATGTGGGAGGGCCCAACTCACTATGAGTGGTGCCACCCCTGGGCAGGTAGTCCTAGGTGCTACAAGCAGGCTGAGCAAGCTATGGGGAGCAAGCCAATATGCTGCATTCCTCCATGACCTCTGCTTCAGTTCCTGCCTCCAGCTTCCTGCTTGAGTTCCTGCCCTGACTTCCTGTCATGATGGAGTGTAAGATGTAAGATGAAAGAAACCCTTTCATCCCCAACTTGTTTATGGTCATGCTGTTTTATCACAGCAACAGACAGCCTAACTACCTTCAAAAGCTGTATTTATCACTAGCTATGGGCCCATGGACACATTACACTTTGTGGCTTGGTTTCATCTATAAATCATATATATTCATGTTTTGTTGAGAGAATAAACATGTCAGTACACTCAACAATAGGCTCACAATCCATTATTCACAGTTGTAAAATCAAAAAATGTTCTGAAAACCTTGAGTTTTCATGTAAGTTTGCAGGAAATTATTTGGTAGCAAAATGGACCTAAGACTGTCATCATTGGTGCATTAAAGATATTTCTGTGTTCGAGGCACTGCCAAGGCCCTGTGGAGAATTATGTAATAAATGGTACTAGCATTACATTTTCTTCATAGAATCTGAAAACAATCTGATTTCGGTAACATGTGTCTCAAGGAATTAGGATAAAGAATTATAGATTTGTCCCTAGAATAGATTAGCTTATCTAAGCTTTCAGTGAAAACACACTTTGCATTAGGTTTTTTTTTTAAGACATTGGGAGGAGTTCTAAGAAGCCTCACCATCAGTTGAGACCTTGACCTAGGAACCATTGGTGTAAAATAAACTGGGAAGGTGTAGGGCAGGTGCAGTTTAATGAGTAGGCTCATTTTAAAAATTATTTTGTGTTTAAGAATATGTGGCTGCCAAGTGACAATGTGGAAGTCAGAGGACAAAGTGCAGGTGTTCTCTCTATCAGGAAGTCACACCTTGGGAGAAAAGGCCTTTCTTCATTTGCTAAGCCATCTCACAGGCTGAATTAGTTTAAAAGAATATACTGTTTTGAAATTTATAATTGTATAGTGACAATGTAACAACAGGATGTAGAGATATATTATCATACCTATACAGTCTCAACATTTACATGAACACACACAATATTTGAGGCCAGGACACTTGAAAATGAATTTTAGAATGGGTGGTTCTGATGGCTGTTTTTTGGTTGTCAACCTGACTATATCTTGCATGAACTGCAATCCAGAAATGGAGGGCACACTTGTGATCCAGATCTTGAGGCAGGAAGACAACAAGTCTTTTGATCTGGATCTTGAAACTGGACAACACAGGCTTTGATCCAGATATTGAGGTGGGATGACACACACTTTTAATCCGAATCTTGATGTAGGAAGGGACACCTTTAATCTGGGCCACACTTTCTGCTGGAATCCTGTATAAGGACAAAGGAAGAAGGAAGCATTTGTTCATTCTTCACCTGCTTGCCCTCACCTTGTCAGCACATCAATTCCTTCACTGGCATTGGCGTCTACTTCTTCGGGATTCCAGCATCTACAGAAGACCAGCTGAGACACCCAGCCTCATAGGACTGAGCAACTACTAGATTCTTGGACTTTCCAGTCACAGCTAGCCATTGTTGGACTACAGCCTGTAAGTCATTCCCATATATATATGGAGGAGATATATATATATATATATATATATATATGGGGGTTCATTTCCTAAGTTCTGTGGCTCTAGAGAACAGATTTTGGTACCAGGTGTGGGGTAATGCTGTAACAGACCTGACAATGTCTTGGGAGAATTGTGGAAAGACTTTGGAACTTTAGGCTAAAAGAACCATTGAGTGTTAAGTGGGATGTTATTTAGGAGTTTGGAAGATAAGAATCTTGAGTGCAGTGCAGAGGATGGAGGCCTGGCTTGTGAAGTTTCAGAGGGAAGTTTAAAGACTCTATCAGGGCTATTTGGTATTTTGTATTAAAATTCTGTGATTCTGGTTAGCTGGGACTGAAGAATCAGCTATGATTAACAGATACCAAAACTACTAGAGCATAACTTTGCTTTGCTGGAATACTTGATGCTGGTCAGTTGAGCTAAGAAATTAGTGCTGATTAAGAAGAGACCAGCATCATTGAGGTGAAATCTTCTGGGAAGTGTTTCCTGAGAACGGAGAGAAGCTGTGTTCCAGAGGTAGCTAAGGTTGTACCTTGTGCTGGCAGCTGGACTTGGTAATGTGTAAGAGTCACCAGGTGGTACTGGTTTTAAAGGCATGAAGGGGTCATGGAGAGCAGCTGAGGCTTGACACCATGAGAGGACAGGAAAGGCCATTGGTGAAGCAGCAGCTTCAGCAGCAGTTGAAGGTCCAGGACTGAAGAGGCCATGAAAAGGAAGTTGAGAGTTGGCACCATGAAGAGAGCATATGAGAGGCTATTGGTGAAAATGCAGCCCAGTTGCAGTAAGGGACCCCAGTATTTTAGAGATGCCAGCACCATGGGAAGACCAATAACAGTAGCAACAGTGGTGTGGAGCCAGTCAGAGTCTAGAAGACAAACTGTGCTGCAGAGGGCAGGCCAGAGAAGAGACCAAATCCTTTGGAGGAGTCTAGAAGATTGTGAGTGAATCCCAGACAGCTGGACATTGAGTTATTAATACTGTTGGAATGTGGTTTTGCTTGGTTCACATTGTGACTGTGCCCTGATTTCTCCCTCTTGAAGTAAGAATGTATTTTACTGGAGCCCACAGCTGAGAGACTTTGGATTTTAAAACAGATTGGATGTTTTAAAGGGATGAAAATTTGATGTGTTTGAATTTGTAAAGACTGTGGGACTTTTAAAGTTATTTATCCTGTTTATGTGAGATCTTGGGGATGAATTAAGAAAGGAAGGGTTGTGGCTTAATACTGATGTGCTTGTGTGTCAAGTAGACAAGGGGTCAGTTGTACTGGCTGGTTGTGTCAATTTGACACAGGCTAGAGTCATTAGAGAGGAAGGACCCCCAGTTGAGAAAATGCCTCCATGAGATACAGCTGTAAGGCATTTTCTCAATTAGTGATCAATGAGGGAGGGCCCAACCCATTGTGGGTGGTATCACCCCGGGCTGGCGGTCCTGGGTTCTATATAAAAGCAGGCTGAACAAAGCCATGGGGAGCAAGCCGGTAAGCAGGACCCCTCCATGGCCTCTGCAGCAGCTCTTGCCACCAGATTCCTTCCCTGTTTGAGTTCCTGTCCTGAACTCCTTCAGTGATAAATAGCAATGTGGAAATATAATCCAAATAAACCCTTTCCTCCCCAACTTGCTTTCTGATTATGGTGTTTCATGGCAGCAATAGAAACCCTAAGACAGTGGTATATAAGAAAAAGGCCATTTGCTCAAATTTATAGGGTTTGGGTCAGGATTCTGATGACTTAGAACTCTGTACACAGATCCTGAAGAACCCAGATTTAATCTTATGTTAAAGTACTCCAGAAACATGTTACTGAGTCACAAGGAGAGAAGTAGTACTTCCCTTCAAACCTTTGATTCTGATTTCAAAACACAGTAGCCTAGAAGGACTGATATTACCCTAAAGCAACAAATAACACAAAGCAAAAACCCAAATAGGTTTTAATGATTAAGATAAATAAATTAATAGGTATATAAGTAGTAACTAAAGGACCTAGAATCAAGAAATGAAGATTTAAAATTTGCATGCAAATCTACCATAAAACCTAAAAAATATCAAAATATCTCAACTTTCTAGCATATACTTTAGGTCTTTTTTTTATTTCCAATTCTTGGTAATCAAAATATGTACACTTTCACATGTTCCTGATTATGCAGGAATAAATTTATATTGATATAGTATTACAAACAGCTTTCACAGATGGGACAGCACAAAATAAACCAGTAATTTTCTATCTTTGAGGCCCATTTTGGGGGCTAGGGGGGAGACTCCCTGGTAACACCATTATTGGTTTAATTACCTACTAATACCTTTACAACTTGATTCACTCATTTTATCAACCTGGGAAGCAGGGGAGCTCCCACCTTTCACAAACAATTTTCAACAACTTTCCTTAGACAGTGATAAACAGTGTATGGTGACTTTGAACATATCTGGACTCTCACAAATTACATTTGCTTAATCACTGGGTTTGACATGGATAGCCAAACATCATGGAACTGAAGGACAACTGTAAGAGACGGCAACCTAAGACTTTTTGAGCTATTATTTCCAGCTCTCCATCAGTTGCTCCTAGTTCCCTTGCATTAATTTCATTTGGTCCTTCAGAACATTTCTCTTATGCTTTGCCCAATCAATTCTACTAAAAGGTTGGGATTAGACCGACGAACAAATCTCTATGGCTCCAAAAACCAAGAGTAATTGCAAGTCAGTTTCCCACAGGCACTGTCCATTATTCATAGGATCTTTAGAAACAATTTGCACAAGGCCAAGGAGAAATTGCTTTATCACTAAATTTGACCCACTTTGGGGCCATGCTAAAACTGCACTTCGGTAGCTAGTCTCAAATTTGGGCATACAAATGTCTCTGATTTTACTGCATCCACATAATATGCAATTTTTGATGCTGAATTAGAGAAATCTGACAATTAAAGGCTTCACCACAAGCATCACATTCATAAATTTCTTGGGTTTTCACCTCTGTATGGATCTTCTGATGGTTGACAAGGCTGCGTTGTTGACTAAAACTTTTGTCACATTTTTCACACCTGTAAGGTTTCTCTCCTGTGTGTATTCTCTGGTGTTGAATAAGACCCGAGTTCCTGCTAAAGGCTTTACCACATTCCTCACATTTATGGGGTTTATTACCAGTGTGAACACCCTGATGTCGAATAAGATTACAAAGTTGACTAAAGCTTTTGCCACACTGTCTGCACAAATAAGGTCTTTCACCAGTGTGGATTCTCTGATGTTCAATAAGAAATGAGCTCCGACTAAAGCTCTTCCCACAGACAGTACACAGGTAGGGCTTTTCACCAGTGTGGATCCTTTGATGTTGTACCAGATGTGCACTAACACTAAACGTTTTCCCACACTCATCACATTTGTAAGATTTTTCCTTAGGGTAGACTTCCTGCTGTATAAGAAGACTGCAGTTAGGATCAAAACTTTCCTTAGTTTCACTGTATGGAGAAGTCTTTTCCCTGATATGTATTCTCTGATGTTGAATGAGTCCCGAGCTTCTACTGAAGGCTTTTCCACACTCCTCACATTTGTGGGGTTTGTCTCCTGTGTGAATTCTCTGATGACGAGTAAGGTTGCAAAGCTGACTGAAACTTTTTCCGCACTCTTTGCACTGATAAGGACGTTCACCAGTGTGGATCCTCTGATGTTCAATAAGGAATGAGCTTCGACTAAAACTTTTTCCACATTCAATACAAAGAAAAGGCTTCTCACCAGTGTGTATTTTTTGGTGTTGTATAAGGTATGTACTTAATCTAAAAGCTTTCCCACATTCACCACATTTATGAGGTCTTTCTCCAGTATGAATTCTCTGGTGTTCAACAAGCAATGAGTTTCGACTAAAACTTTTCTTGCATTTGGTACAGTGGTAGGGTTTCTCACCAGTGTGTGTTCTCTGATGCTCAATAAGGTGTGATTTCCAACTGAAGGCTTTTCCACAGTCACTACATTTATGGGGTTTCTCACCTGTGTGAATCCTTTGATGTTTAACAAGGCTCCTTCTCTGGCTGAAGCTCTGTTTACACTGATTACACTGGTAAGGCCTTTCTCCAGTGTGGATTCTCTGATGTCTAATAAGAGTAGAGCTCACACTAAAGGTTTTCCCACAGAAGTTACACTCATAGGGCCGTTCCCCAGTATGAATTCTCTGATGCTCAATAACAAATGAACTTCGACTAAAGCTTTTCCCACACTCATTGCACTGAAATGGTTTCTCACCAGTATGGACCCTTTGATGCTGAATGAAATGGGCCTTGCGGACAAAACCCTTTCCACATTCTTCACATTTATGACACTTCTCTTCTGAGTTTGTTCTCTTACGAACATTAGTGTGCCCTCTGAACATTTTCTGTTCCTGGGTCAAAGATTCAGGTGGTATTTCCCATAAGAAGATCCCTCTTTGTTTATCTAACCTACCAACAAGTTCAAAGGTTTCTCTACCTATAGGATCTTGGTCAATTTCACTTTTGATTCTTGTTACTATTACACCTGGTGGGTCTATGTCTTCCTCAATTTCTTCTTTCACAGTTGGCTCTTCATCTTTATTTCTGTTTAAAACATCTGAAATATTTGTAAATAAAAAATATAATTATCAGCCAAGCTCTTTAATGGCAAAGAGAAATTATTAGAAAAACAAAGTCATCAAGTTAAACCAACCTACTTTAGCCTATGTGTATTTTCTTTTACTACTTCAGTTTTAAAACTAATTCATAATATATATTTTACTAAATACTTTTTTTAAAGAGGCAAGATATATTGCCTAGACTGGCCTTGAATTCCTGGGTTCATGAGATTCTACTTCAACATTCTTAGTAGGTAGGACTACAGGTGTGTGTCACTGTTCTTGGTTTAATATTACTTAACATTACTTATCTGATTTATTTACTGTTAAGTTTTTTTATAGCAGTGTGTGATTATCAAAGAAAGGATACCAAGGGAAGAAAATAGTAATTTCAGGAAATTTAGGGTGAGAAAACATTATTGGGATATGAATAGACAAATAGCTGAGAGAAAAGGACACATAAGAGGATCCTAGGAAGGATGAAAGACAAAGAACCAGGGGATTCTACAATTAATTTATTAACCAGAATTTAGTGGCTGACTATCTAAAGCATGCTAGATATTAAGTTATGAGCCAGGATTAAAAGAGAAGACATAAAACACTGCCAAATAAAATGATGTTAAGTGAAACTGGAGAGAAAATACCAATAATGATGACAAGATACTAAGTAAAGAGCAGCACCTATAATAAAAAATTGGGTTATCTATTCATAATAATAATATGTTCATAGTTAATGGGAAAAAAAGAAAAAAGTAGTCTGTGGTAGATTATGATATCATCTAAAATAAACCATACCACATTTTTTCAGCCTTCTAACAAAAACCCTGCATAAGTTGAAGGGAAAAAAAGAATATAATGATATATAATAACACAGAGTACCAGACTAACTTCCCATCTCTAGTTTGATAACTCACCTTTATATGTGACCCTAAACAAGTTCCTTTTAGTTAACTGTCTTTTCTCACAATTTTGTAGTCTTCTAGCTTTTTAACTACTTCAAACATTACTAAGCTATTGTATACCACTCTTCCCCAATTAAAATTTAAAAAATTTCTTATTCTCCCAAGCAACTATTAAAAGTGTGATTTCTTTCTTTGGTTAGTATCTCCTCTCAAATTCATTTCACTGGATTGCTTCCTTTAACACAGCAAACAAGAATGAAAAGTTCCTTCAACTTTCAGCCTCTACCTATAACAATTATCTGCAACAGGGTATGTATATGTCATTCATGTCCAAAAGTAATTCACTGCCTCTCCTGATCCCACTCTCCTCTGATAAAGTGTTCAATTCCTTCCTCTTCTTTCAATCTGCACTTTCCACTGGCATCTTCCTACCATGACATGACCAACTTCATTTTCAGTCTCAAGTCTTTTCTTGACAGAAGCCACCTGAAACAAAATCTCACACTGCAGCTCTCCCTCGGTTTCCTTACTTCCTCAGCTTCTGCCTATTCCATTTCTTCTGTAAGCTACAATCAAGTATAATTTGTTTCCAGAATATAGAAACAATTGCTCATCAAATCACTACAGACTTTCAAACAACACAGCGGGGTTGTAAAGTCTTTATTTTATTATTTTATTCAGCAGCAGCAGCAGCTAACATTGTTGATCATTCATTTTCTTAACACTGTTCTTTTTGGTGGTACCTTTTTTTTTACTTTTTTTTTTTTTTTAATATGCCTCCCTACTTCTTTCAGTTTTTTTCTACTGAATTTACTTCATCACTTTGTCTACCTTTGACAACTACTTTGTGTAATTGTTACTCAGGTTTATATCCTTTTAACATTATCCTATAAATATATCCTCCATTGAAATACCTCATAATATGACCACCATCATCATCTCTTAATGTCTCCCCATTTTTAATCAACATCACTACCTATTATTCTTAAATCCTAGATTTCTCCTTTTTTTTTTGGTCTCCTTATTGTTAACCACCAAAAGTATGGATTTCTTTCTAGTATCTACTTCTTATTTTAACCCCCACAACCAGGTACCCATTTGAGCAGTGGTTTTCAATCTTCCTAATGTTGTGACCCTTTAATGTTGTGGTAGTCCCCAATCATTAAATTATTTTTGTTGCTACTTCACAAATGAATTTTGCTATTGTTATGAATCGTAATGTAAACATCTGCTATGCAGGATATCTGATATGGGACCCCTGTGAAATGGTCATTTGACCCCCAAATGGGTTACAACCCACAGGTTGAGAACCATTGACCTTGAGGCTGCCATCATACTACATTTATACATTAGCCTTATGGATTCCAGACAGATGTTTGTTTAGAGGTGAAATTATATTCATGGCATTACCTGAGGATTCACCAACTATATCACTTTAAGATCAAATGACAGATCTTTTTGATAATATATTATAATGCACAGGACTTTCCATGACATGGCCTCTATGCCTCAGTTCAAACTTTCTATCCCGTAGCTATGATACATTACATAAGTAAATCACTTGCACTGTCTTTCACATTATACCTTTGTATATCCCATTTAATAATCATTTTTCAACACTGTTTACCAAAGAAACCTTTGGGTTTTTGTAATTTGGTCCAAAGCAGTTACCCTAAAAAGTCTTTCTAAAGTTCATCAGATGCATTTAGGTTTTTTTTTGCTGTTTTTTTTGTTTTTTGGTTTTGTGTGTGAGTGTGTGTGTGTGTGTGTGTGTGTGTGTGTGTGCATGCATGTGTGTATGTGTTTGCCAACTATTTTTGTTAATAACCACAATAAGATGTTTCCTTAGAAATTACTGTTAACTCTTTACTTTTTCTGGATGTTTATTCAAGGAAATAAGACAAACTTCTGGGTGTGTGTGCCTTGTCTTATTACCACAAAAAAATAGCTAGTAAATACTATAGAAAAGTGAAATATGCTCTTTAGAGCAGTAGCAAAAAAATACAAAATTTACGAAAAAAATAACTAAAAAAGGTGCAAGATTAGAACCCGGTATGGTAGTATACTCCTAAATCCCAACACTCAAAGGGATCGAGGCAGGAAAACTACTGTAGTTTGGGGCTAACCTGTACTGATGAGTCCAGGCTTCCCTGGGCTACATAGCAATACTCTAACTCAAAATAAAAAACAAAATAAAAAGATCAAATTGGTTGTAGTGGTACATATCTACAGACCCAGATACTTCAGAGGCTGAAACAGGAAGATCATTTGAGTCCTGGAGTTTGAGACCAGCCTGGGCCATATTGTGAGACCCCCCACCCCCAAACAAACACTTAAAAAAAAAAATCAAGTTATAAAAAGAATAAAGTGCAAGATCTATAAAAATTATCCAAATTTTTTTCTGAAAGATAAAGAAGAGTTAAACAGAGGTAACCAAATGACTAATGGCATTCTATTATAAAAATCATAATTCTTCCCAAACTAATCCATAAACAATTAATATTCCAATCAAAATAATATCAACTAATTATAATAAATAAACCCCGATGAGTCTAATTTCAGCTGGAAGAAGGTAGGCAGCTGGGTAATTAAGTACATTCTGGAAGATTATTACAGAATTTGTTAGACTTAAAATACATTGCTAAAATAAATGAATCAATGACATTGGCATAAATATAATAAATCTGTCAACAAGATAGGTAGATTAAAAACAAGTTAAGTGTAGGCTTCCAAAAAGAGTAGCCTTGAAATAACTACTAGATCTTGGAGATTATACATCATGCCTCTACATCTTCCCATCCTGTGCCCATAATTAAATTATCTTCAGCAGGCAAGCTGACTCAAAGAGGGTCTCTCTAGAAACCCAGAAACTGAAAAAACTAGTTAAAATGAATGTAACTAGACTATAACCTGTGAACACAGTTGTTAAAAGAACAGAAACATGTGGACAAAGGAATGAATACTAGTTGACCAAAGGAAAAGATAATGCAAAAAGTTGTAAGGACTCTCTGTTACAGCTCTAAGCCCCAATGTGTTAAGATTGGAAGGGGGTTCTCTTAAAAAAGAAATCAGGTTTAGATCAGATCAGGAAGTGGGGTCCTCAGGATAGAATACAAAGTCCTTGTAAGAACAAAGACAAATATCCTCCTTGTCCTCCTACACCCTTGTCATATGAGGGCAAAGTAAGAAGGTAGCCATTTGCAGTCAAGGGGATCTCAGTTTATTAGTACCTTGAGCTTGAACTTCCTAGTCTATAGAACTATAAAAGATAAATAGCCGTGTTTACATTATCCAGGTTACAGTCTTTTGTTATAGTAGCCTAATTTGACTAAAAAGAGCACAGTTCTTTACTTTTTGAGACTGAGTCAACTTCTCTTTTCAGCACTATTCTGATCAGCTATAATCATGTCTATATATTCTATAAGATATATGTCCCTATTGAAAAAGTCTCCTTACTGGATTACACTAGCATGGATAATATCTTTAACTAAATAGGGCTAATAATATGATAGCTGAGAAGACATCTGATGATAGTAATATGAAAGTAAATCAACCTTAAAACTGTAGTTACAGTTTGTCAGTGAAGGACCAGACAGTATTTTGACTCTAGCTATATGGTCCCTGCCACTGTAGCTCAAAAGTATTATAGACATTACATCAAGGAATGGGTTTGCTGTGGGACAGATTTGACCTGTTGGCCATAGTTGGTAACTTTACTATTTAAAAGATTATAGAACAACCAGTTTTCTTGGTTAACAAATGAGAGAATGGAGAAGAACTAGAATTTGTAGGGCCTAGCAGTGTTTAATAAATGTTAACTGCATGAATACTTTAACTGAGGAGAGAACATGGGCAAAAGAAAAAAAAAATGAGTCCAAGGTCTTGTAGTCTCAATAACTCTCAGTTCTGACAACATCCAATATGAGTCAACGATATAAAAGCCAAAAAACTGAGTGATTAGCTATTAGCGGTATCATCAATGTAGCTATTAAGATTTTAAAGAAAAACCAACATGAAAAAGTATGATACAAAGGTAGGAAAGAGCTATGTTTTGGAAAACAGTCAGATGAAATGGAGGAGAATACTATATGGGACCAGTAACAACAGTGGTCTCTGGTTAAGGGCGCTCTCATCAAGGGAATGGAAGTGGGGTCTGTTGAGGAGCATGAGGAGACTGTGGAAGGAGAAATAAGGAACAGTGAAAAGCTGTATTTAAGATAAACTCAAGAAGAAAGCCTAAAAGCACAAGCTCACCAAAGGGCTCACTGCTCCACCTTCGCCAGTGTGTGTCCCATACAGGAGGTACAGGCAGGGCTGGCATTGCTCTGCTTCTGCTACATGTACCCTTCTGGATATCCTCCAAGTAGATAAGCTGGCAGTGAGCCAGACACACCATGGCATATGGGGGGAGGGGGTCATCTAGAGGCTGAATTTGTGAAGTTCCACTAGTGTGATAGAAGCATCAGAAGTTTTAAACAGACTAGCCCAAAATCACCAGGATAGCCAGGACCTAGTTTAGCATAAGACAATAATCCAACTAAGAGAAACAGTTTTTAAATTCACTTGTAACTTACTCAGATACATGGCAATTCAAGAAGCATATAATACAGGCCTGGCTTTATGGTAAGTGCTGAAAACATCCAATGAAAAAGATGGTTCTGTCCTCAATGCTGATCCATGTGTAATGAGAACGAACATAGAGAATGATTTGCAGATTGGCAGAAATGGAAGTAAAGACGAGACAGTGAAGAGGGGTTATTTAACTGGGCAGAGAAGATTCCTGAGATCTCAATGGACTATCTAAGACTTCTCAGACATAACTTACATTGTTTCCAAATGAAGAAAACTGTCAGTCTGGAGCTCAACAGAGGTGACAAGGAAAATAGCAATCATATGGGGGGGTGGGGTGGTGAGAAAACATCAATCAATACTTTCTTTCATTATTTGTATTACCTGCTAGTCATCATTTTAAGTACTTTACTGATATATAATCTGGTAATCAAAACAACAGTGTAAGAAGTACATGTCATTATTATTTCCATTTTCTGAAGAAAGATAAAAACGATGTCCCCCACAGTCACAAAACTGGCAAGAACTAGGAATCCCATATAGGAGGTAGTTAGGTCCCACATTACCTTTCTTATCTGGGACTTACCATCTCATGGTGGCAGCTAATGACCTGAGTATAGGTAAGGGCCTCCAAGCAAAGGGGATAGATAACAAGGAACACAAGCAAATACAGAGAAGCAATAAAGAATTTTAAGCAAACAATGTGCAGTGGGGCTTGCCTGAAATCCCAGCAGTTTGGGTGGGTGAAGCAGGAAGATTGTGAATTTGAAGCCAACCTGGGCTATGAAGTAAAAACATGTCTCAAAACAAAACAATAAAAAAGTCATAAGCATTCAAAAAAAGGGCTAGAATAAGGTCCAAAGGAGTGTACTGTCTCTGACAATGAAGTTGTTAGTAAATCCCTGTGGAACAACTTACGGAGACTGAGGAGCCAAGATAAAAATCACAGAGACAGCAGAAGGTAAAGTTGCACTAAATATACACGAACTTATAAAAAATGGTGGGAAAAGAGAAGCAGTCAGTCACAGGAAATAGCAAGAGGAAGACACTGACTGGTTCAGTTGTTTCTTTTTGGAAGAAAAAGAAGTTGTTTCTTTTCAAGTTGGAAAGGGCATGATGTAAACCTATCATAAGAACAGAAGTTACAAAGGGTAACGAGGTTACGAAGGGTAATGAGCTGGAGATGCACCTCACTGGTAGAAAGGCTGCTTAGCATAAATAAGGCCCAAGGCCCAATTTCTTTAAGTAGCAAGGGACAAAGAACTAAGACTATAGCTCAGTTTCTAGTGAAAAGACAGAAGCTGGTTTAAGGGTGGGTGGATGAGGGGCACAGGAGTGAAGAATTCATGCTAGAGAACTCTATTTTAATAGTCTGTGAAACAGAAGATGAAGCCCACGGAGTGATGAGGAAATTTAAGATTTTCAAACTGCTACTAAAATGAATAGGAAAAGAAGCATATCACATTCAAAAAAGTTGCTGAGATATAAACCCAGTGTAAATCAGGAGACACATAGACACTATGGTGGGTATGGTGGTGCATGCCTTTAATCCCTTAGGAATTCTTAATCAGTTAGGAAGCAGAGCTGGGTGGACCTCTGTGACCTCCAGGCCAGTCTTGACATAGGTCAACCAGGGCTACACAGAGAGATCCTTTCTATAAACAACCAAACATCCCCTCCTCACTATATACTTACAGGACACTGATCCTTTAACTAGAGAATTTTTCTGTGGTGCTTGGGTATTAGGTAGAAGGGGGCAAAAGGGACAGATCTTATAATAAATACAAGATTTGAAATTTGCAGACTAAGTACAGCATAATGTCAAAGTGGCCAGACAACATGCTGTGATTAGAAGACATCTTCACTAGTCAGGAAAGGATTGAAACCATCGGGAAGACATGGACACAACAAGAGGCAGGAAATACATTAAGAATGAATAGGTTTAGGTAGACAGGTGAGGGAGAAATGGAAAGGTAAGCCACAGTTAAGCTCCACCAGGGCAAGAAGCAGGCCTGTTTCACCTCTTTGTTTAGTTAGAGTCAACAACCAACTGTTACTGAAATAAGTGGTCAGAGAATAGGACAGTGTGTTCTCACACTTGCTTGTTATAACAAACTTAGGACCATGATCAATGAGGTGAGTAGTAAATAAGTGTGAAAAGCAGGTTCCTGGAGTCTACAGGACCAAGATCCGCTGGGGCTCACTTACTGACTGGGTTAAGCAGTGAAGACTAAAAACCTCCCCCCACCCCCCAAAAAAAGTTGACAGACGATGGTAAAAAGGGACAGACTGGGTAGAGCAAGACTTCTGACCCAGGACATTTTATTGGAAGGTAGAAAACAAATGCTTTGGGAGCAGCACTGAAGGGCTGGAAGAACAATCAGCTTTTGCCTTCCAGCCTTGAGACAAAGCAAGAGGAAGGAGGACTGGGGAGATATGAGCGGCCCCCACTTGAAGGTCTGCCAGAGAAGTGGTGTCCCTGGGAACGTGCCAGGTTTCTGTGTAGGCCAGGAGGGGTAAGGAACACTGTGTGAAGAAACTTCACTCCAGAAGGCAGTGAGAAGGGGTGGGAGGAAAGCAGTGGGAAGATGCACCAAGAAGAAAAGCACAGAGTAATATGGGAAGGAGACTGGGAAGCTGAAAAACCTTGCACTTTGGTTATAAGGAAGGTAGGGATAGGAGAGTCATGGACGTAATTAATGGCCGAGAGATGTGAATCAGAATTTTGGAACAAAACGGTATTGGCATTAATAATACTGGTTGAAGTGTTCTGAATATGAGTGTTAGCAACTTATTAGAGATGTTAGAGAAACAGCACAGTCTTACCCAGAGAGACCAGGTTTCCATAACTGTCCATCATGACATCTTTATACAAGCTTCTCCGAGCTGGATCCAGATAATCCCACTCCTCCTGGGTAAAAAAACATAGCCATATCCTCAAATGTCAGCAACTGCTGAAATAGTATGATTTCTGTAGTCAGTACCAGTTTTCTCAGGGACAATTCTATCACTTACCACGGTCATATTCACTAGGAGGAACAAAGTTAAGAATATCAAAAGGTGCCCAATTCTTGGAACTGACTTTTACAGGCAAACACCTAGACTGGAAAGGAACTGATCTGAATCTGTGCCTTCTAAACTGAAAGCCCTTTCTGGTTTGGTTATTGCACAGTAATGTCACTACTATTTTAATTGTAGTTAACAGCCTCAAGACCTCTCCAAGCTTCTCTCACCTCACCGTCCCCCTCCAATGGTCTACCCACACCAGCTTGTGACCCAATTCAACTCAATTCCATTAGGTCCCTTAGCACCCACCTTAAGTTCAGCCATCAGGCCAGCTGCAGAAGACAGAGGATATCAAAAATAGTGCCTCACTTGGGGAACTCACAAACGAGAACTAACTTGGAGCAGTCTTAATTTTCTCCAGCCGACTTATCAAGTTGTTCTTAAGAAAAAAAAAAAGAGCCCAATGGACAGTTTGCAATGAACTAACTGCACCCGGAGCGAGGAGTACTCCGGCTGTTGGTTGGGGTCCTCCCTTAGAACTGGCAGCCAGCGGATGGGGACTGGGGAGGTGATGGCACGGCCTGGCCGTCTCGGGAGTGGCAAAATAACGGAGATCTCTCGAAGGGGCAACTCACCTTTGGCTCCAGCAGTGGGCTTGGGGATGCCATCTCCTTGTTCAGGAATAGCAGCCACACAGCAATGAGGCTCCGGTGAGGCCTAGCCGGCTGCTGGAAATTAGGCCCCGCCAAGACGAGGCTCACTGGATGGGTCCGGGGAGGTCCTGCCTCGGTCTCAGAGTGGTCACGTTCCCAGGGCCATATCAGACAATCTGCTTGACTGT
>CABHPQ010165541.1:10245-46407 GCA_902168405.1 Peromyscus aztecus | reverse complement strand
TCAAAAAAAACAAAAAAAATAAAAATAAAAATAAAAAAAAGGACTCCTAGCATAGATAATAGCAATGAGGGTGAACAGGGACCCTGATAGCCATAAAGCAGATTGGATTTCAGAGAAGAGTATAAGCCAAACAGTGAGGCTGTGCTAGCCAGAAAATAAAAACAGATAAGAAAGCCATGAGAACGTTACAGGTAACGACATTTCAATAATCATTTATTGTTTTACCACTGTAAAATAAGAATGTCAGGGGCTGGAGGCTTTGTTTCCTGGCAGATTGGGGAAGATTGGTCTTCCCCAATCACGCAGCACTGGAAGTCTATTGAGCAGCTTTAAATTTATTTTGATTAAGTGTTGTTGACTTCTTCTTGTCACAGCTGGGCCAATAATTTCAGAGTAATGCCAGATATTACAATTATTCTACAATGAGATCGTGCATCATAAAAACAAACAATATGAAATACTTCAAATTAGATTATCACAAAAAGCACACCTTAATTCCCACTTCATAACTAAAATTATGGGAGGGAAGTAATTCTAATTCATTGAGTTATAACAGATGAACAGAGCTTTCTTTTAATTTTTCAAGTCAAGCATGGTGAATTTGTAAGCAAGTGACTAATTGCCGTATATTTAAATGTTTGTGAAGAGAAATTCACTTTCAGATTTTTATAGCTAATTAAAGGTTTAGAATGTGACCCATTAATCTCTTTTCATCTTCGTCTTGGGAAATGCCACCTCCAGTTAGGCATTTTACCTAGTAGAAATGTGAGACAATGTTTTGAAGCACATTGTAGGCTCAGCCTCCCTTGTGTTGGAATCCTAGCTCATGAGCCTATGACTCAATTAAACTACTAACTATGGCATGCAGCCTGGACTTCTACATACCTAACATTCATCTTAAACTCTGCCAAGTTGGGTCATTCTGGATGTGAAATGTGCTTACAAATATAAAGTTGAACGGCTTACTAGATGATCTATAGATAACAGGTGGCGTTGGCTATCCATGTATGTGAGTGTGAGACCCATGTTTGCTACTGCCTTTTGACAAAGTCTGTGTGAGTGCAGTACAACTTAAACTGGTAACTCCATTCAGGACTTCTGAAGGGCTTCTATCTCGCTCTGAAATCAGTCCAAGCTCAGAATATGAATGACAAGCTTCTGGTCTCTTATGGTGTTCCATTTCTCGTTGTTCTCATTTTGGAAATTCAGGCTTCTGTGTTGCTCTTCTCTTCTCCCAACATGATGTTTTTTGCAGCCCAGGTTAGGCTGATACACACAGTTTGCCTGCATAGAGCCTGTAGTGGCTGGAATGTGAAACGTCCCAGGTGGCTCATGTGTTTAAATGTTTTGTTCCTAGCTAGTAGTGCCATTTGGGAAGCCGGAATCTAATTGGATGAAGTGGATCTCTGCCACTGGTGTGGGTACACTTGCTGTTTTATAACCCAGCCCTTCTGGGACTGTATCCTATAAAACTGTAAGCCAAACTAAACCTTCCCCTCCCTTCCTTACGTCAGTCCTTGTTCGATTATTTGTTCACAGTAGGAATAAAAACAACTAAAGCATACATCTGTACCTGTCTCTCATTGACCACTTCTAAATGGTACTGAAATTGCTCTGGAGACTTTCTCTCTTCCTTTAAATCATATGCCTCTCCATTGCTGTGTTTAAGTTCTATTTCCATCAATTTCCAGCCTGGCTTTTATTTAGGGATTGGGATTCTGGGGTGTGACGCACATGATGATGAAAATCTCATCAAGCCTCTAGAACATTCTAAAGATACAGCATGAAACTTAGAATTAAGCAACTTCAGTGAAGTTGGATTTGACTGGTGAGCAAATTTAAGTGAACCAAACAGTAATGAGGGGCTGGTGGTACACACATATGCAATGTCAGCACTGACAGGGCAGAAGAGGTAAGATTGCAAGTTTGAGGAGAGTCTGGGATTGCTAGTGAGATCCTGCCTGAACAACTCATTAAATTAAAAGAAAAAGAAGAACAAATAAGTAAGTAAATGAATAAAAACATTACAGGTACGAAATAAAAGGAAGACAAATGGCCCTAATCAGAGGCTGAGTCAATTCAGATGACCTCTAGAGCTATGCTATCTATTAGGGCAATGGCTAGCCCCATGTAGCTACTACCCTTTGAAATGTGGCTGGTACCTAAATGAGTGATTCTGTGACTATAAAAGGTACCACCTTGTAAAAATGCAGTAAATCAGAATGTAAAGAATCTCACCAGAAATATTTTAATATTTATTATAGGTTGAAATGGTAATAGATATTTTAATGTGAATTATATAGAGTACATAATTAAAAGTTATTTTATTCACTTTTGCTTTTCCTAATATGGGTGACAGAAAATTAAAACTGGCATGTGGGGCTCACATTTTATTTCTACTGGTGAGCCCTGAGAGATGGAATAGCACTCTACAGTTACTTATATGTTCCAAGAGGATTTGGAGCAGGGATTATGTTCTTCAGTCAGAAGTGCTGAAGTATTCCTTTGAGGGATATAATTTTCTATTTGAGCAGGGACATTGAAAAACTAGCTTGGAGACTCAAGCATTTCTGGGACTATCTATGAACAAACACTGGACCCCCAGAAGTCAAATATCAACTTAAACAGGTGATCTTAGGTAAATCTAACTTCTATTCCTACGGAGATCTGTGATACATTTGGACACATCACGTGCTTCCCATGGTTGAGTCACTTTCAATGGGGCATGGGCACCTACTGAATGTCTGCTGAGCCAGCATGTGGCTAATTGGCCATATGCCCAGATTGCTACAGTCCTCTTTGGGTCAGTAAGAGTCCTGGTTCTTGGGAGAAGAACTGCTCACCTCTTGGAGGTGAATTAACTCTTTCAGAACACAAGAGCATCATTAAGCACACTAGAAAAAAAAGTAATTGACTCAGTGGCCTCCTAAGGACACCCTGGAGAAAAGAGCAGAAGCTGTGCAATACTCAGCTCACATGGAAATACTGCAAAATCAATTAGGGAAACAAGACAAATTAGATGGCATGTGCTCTGTCCAATTGAGATGTAAAGACAATCTTTAGGAGCAAGATGCAATTGCCTGATGGAAATGTGGCTAAGAAAATTTGTGTTTTCTCAGAAGGACTTGGGAAGGAAAGAAAAAAGCATGCTACGATTTCTTTGTATAAAAATACATTGCATACTTGTGTGCTTTAAAATTTATATTTGCCAAAGTGCTGGTGTTGTCTTCACATCTACTTTAGCTTAACCATTGTGCCCAATATTTGAGCACTAAACTGGGAATCGGGAAATTTGCCTTCAAGTCATACTTTTACTGTTACACTTCTCCCTAACCATGTGAGCATGGGGAGTTTATTTCCCCTTAGCTTCTCATTTATGAGTTAGTGTTATGGATTGTGTTAGAATACAGATGGTCATGGAGGGGTTTGGCTAAAGGATCCAGGAATTCCCAATCCTAGACCAGAACAGGGTGTGTGGAGAGAGAAATACACAAGCAAGCAAGGATCGCCCCCAAGAAGCAGATGGTCACTTTATATTTAGCTGGGCTTTTGCCCCCAAATCCAGAGAAAGCTCTGGTAATCTGGATCAGGACATGTCTCTATGCCTGAAACCCTGAAGCAGACTTTCTGCATTCTCAATGACTGTGGGAAAGACTGGGACGGACTCCAAGGTTTTGCTTCAATAAAATAGGTTTTGGGTCAGCCGCTTTGTGTTAGGAGGAGAACTCACCTGAGGTAGCTTCATTGCCACATATTTTACTCTTACGTCTGGCCTCCTTAGACTTTTCGATCTGAACCCACTAGAACCTCTTCCTGAGGTGGAGTTAGAAAGAGTGGCCTTTCTTGGGGAGGAAAGAAACATTTCCCTGACACTTCTGCTCCCATCACTGTCCCATCATGCTGTGTTCATGGACACCTGTTCCACCATGCTCTGTTTGTGGACGTCTGAGACCTGTGGCATCAACCTGACTTAATTGATGTCACTGGTTTCAGGTTTCTAAAAGCAACAACAACAAAGAGTTCTGTTGGTTGTGCTGTCTTCCAAAAGCTCATGGAGGTCTTCTGAGAAAGTTTGTGAAGGATATCTACCTTAATAATTTAGATTAATGGCTCCCATGACAATTATACTATTCTCCATCACTGTGGTAGTATTCATAATGTGTCAGGTGCCATTCTATGTGCTGAGATGCATCAATGCATTTAATCTTTCCAAGCGGGGAAGGGTTTTAATCCCAGTCGGCATTCCTATTTGACTGATGAAAGGAATAGAGGCACCGAGAGGTGAAGCAGGAGATAAGGTGTCCTGAATAGTGGGTGGCAGAGAGCACATAAACTCAAGGTCAGGGTCCTTGGCCATCAGAGTACCGTGCTGGCTGTCTAGTGGCAGTCTCATCCCTTAGTGCATTTCAATTGTCTAATACCTTCCACTTAAAGACAAAACAGACTTAAACTTTGCTATCCTCTTATATCAATTTTATTCGTAGAAAGTGGTGCTAGCTGTATGGAAACTACTTCTGCACAAGTGAACAGTGATTATCAAAGTGCTTTAATTAAGAACACACAACATATTTATATTTGTTGTAGCTAATGCTTTAATTGCATAATAAAATTTGCTAATCCACAGCAGTAATTATGAAGCATCTGAATTCCATTTCATTTTATGCAAAAATGCCATATAACCATGGAGGTCTGATGCTGCTTGGTGCTTCGCCTCTCATTCTCTCTTCACTCAGGCAAGAGGAGGTGTGACACACAAATCAAACACTTAGTCAAAATTGGCCACAATGCACACGACTGGCCTGTGCTATCGTAGTGTCATTCATTAAGTCTCAAAATTTAGTGACTTACAATAGGCATTGCTGTTATTGTACTGTTGGGTTGCTATGATATGTGAAAAAAATCATCCCGTGGATGCCCTGCCAAGGAAGATACACTTCGGGGACTAGTCTTGGTAAAGGATATCCACTCATTATCCCTCCTGAGGGAGAAATTCCGAAGCCCTAACATTGCTCAGTGGCAGCTTGGCACACAAAAGGGCAGCGGTTAGAGTCCCCAGTGTTCTAAATAATGCAGCAGGTAACGACCTCATCAGGGTTTTTAAATCCCTTAATGCGTATCGGAATTTTTCTTTATAAACACCTAACTAATAAAAACCTTCCACTTTTGTCACAATGAAATGCAAAGAGCTTGTGGTCTGGATTCCGCAATTAGAACTTCCACCTCCTCCTCGTCCCACTCGACCCCCGCAGTTTTACAGACACCACACACTGTTCCTTCCATCTTCCCGCGATTTAAAAGAGTATGCAGAGCAGGCGTGGGAATGCAAGACCTCTCTCTGTCACTCTGAAAATACACCTTCAACTTCCTGTACCCCAAGGGACGAAAGCACGTGCTGCTTTGTCACACAAGGCACATGCAAATTTCAGTCATAGAAATAAGTGTCCCCAGGTAAGCAAAAAGGCTCACTCTTTAAAATACCGTCTTTTTCTTCTTTTCTGTGTGGGTTTTTATTTTTCACATTTGGGTCTCTGTGTTCACTTCCTTACCTCATTTTCTTCCCCTTGGGGGGAGGGGATCTCGTCTCAATCCCTCTCTGTTTGTCTTTCCTTCCCCCTGCCATTCCTCGCTTTAGAGGAACGGCACAGAGTTGAGGAGCTGGAGGAGTAGGGAGGATGTCACAGCTGGACACAGAGAGGTAGCAATATCTCTTAATTGTCGCCACCTTGCAGGAACAGTGGGGCTTCCTCTTTTCTGCCTGACTTCTAAAAACACTGCTCAACAGCCAGCATACTGGCTGCAGAGCTGCTGCTCAAATGGCCACAGCTGCCCCACTTCCCACCCAAAGACCTTTCAGGAAAGTGACAACAGCCAGTGTTCTCGGCCCATAATACACACGAAACAAAGGCATCAGGCTTCATCTAGCGTCCCTTCGCTGCTGCTCGCTGAGGCAGAAATGGAGCTTATTTCACACACTTGGATTTGTATTCTAATGACAGGGACTGAATTCTCCTCTCTACCTCCACATTTATGTCCGAATTTCTCTAATGGTACATAGTCCAGGTTTAACGTGAAATAACTCCCAGAAGCTCATGTGCTTGAACACGTCATCCCAAGCTGGTGAGGCTGTTTGGGAAAATGGAGAAATCTCTAGGAGGTGAGGCTGAGCTCTAAAGAGGTGGGTGCCTGAGGGGGTGGGGACCTTCAGCGTTTTAGCTCACCCAACCCTGCATCTGGCCCGAGCTCCCTTTACTTCCAAATCTGCTGGATGCCACAAAATTATCACCATGAGACAGAGCCTCTGCCACCACGTTTTCCATGTCACAGCGGAATGGATCCCCAGACTATAAACCAAAACAAATCCTCTGGGTCACTTCTGTCAGGGATTTTGTCTCCGTGAGGAGGAAATGAACTCTTCCCGAGTGTTTAAGGAATCACTGAACATAATTAGTTTCACAACAACAGGATCACAGGTCATATTTATTTGTAATTACAGACAATTACTCTCAGAGCATGGGCTGTTATATAAGCTTCAGTATGGTTATTATACACAGTAGGAACAAAAGAAGACATGGGCTAATGAAGATTCTGTCCTCACGTTACCTCATGTGTTTTAGCTTAGCCTTCAAGACACTCATATGCCCATGTGCTTTGCAACATACAATCTATGGGCTTTGTCCCGAACATCAGCTCTTCTAAGGAGACTGCCTCGGTGAGGGTTGAGGGTTGGATCTGAGCACTGGGTAGAATGAAAACTACTTTAATGTATTCAGCCTGCCCTGCATCACATTTTAGTTAGCCTTGGTTACCCACTTAAACTAGAAACCTTTGTTTATTGCTCTGTCTCTGCCTACTCATGAGACATTCTCTGCCCTTTACCCTACTGATCTATAGTTGTCCAGAGCCCTCCAAGGAAGCCTTGCTTCATGAGAAACCATCCCTCAGTCATCAACTACTCACAGAATGCTGTCTCCTTGGCTGGTCCTTCTTGGATGCCTTGCTTCTCCTGCCTCACCCAGAGTGGGCACTTTTTTGTCTCCTGAGCTTCATGTGACACAGATCTTAAAGAACTCTTTCCCTCTCCCCATGGGGCACATTATATGCGCAGAGAACAAGGAAATTATTCTTCATACTTCTTACCACACTTGTGATTTACGTTAAAAAATTATTGACTGCAAGACACTGTTGTAAGTACTTGCTTTAAGTTACATTTGTCTAGACGTTAATCCTAGGAGATTTGAACGTAATTTAGTTAGGAAGTGATTTCCACGAAACATGGTTGGGAGTAGGGAAGTGACCCAGAAAAGCAGACATTATTAAATAAATTATCATTGCACATAAAGTATGGGTCACATGGAAAATTCTGGAAGTCTGTGTAGAATCTATCTTCAGATTGCCTCACAATAGGGTTAATTAAGAAAGCTGTGATCTTTGTAAAAACAGGTCCCATTAGTCATGGGTTGAGACGATTGAGAAATGCCTAGATGCTGAAGGGATCATGTTGGAACTCAAGTTGATTATCCTGAAATTTGACAGCACTAAACACAAGGTAATAATCTACCCCTCACATTTGGTTTTCTTCTTTCTTTACTTTTTAGTTGAGATAATGCTATCTTAATAGCTATCTTCAAAAGACTAGCAGAGTCTAATATAAGCTTGTTCTCAAGTCCTGTTCATTCATCTCACACATGGATTTCATCTTTGCTAAGTTTGGTTCTATTTATTTTAATATTAGCTAAATATGCTTTTCCCCCCATAGTAGCAGACTTAATTTTGTTCCCTTTTACTCTAGCAGCCTTCTAACATCATTCCCCTTAAGTTTTTAAATTCATTTTAATAGTATAACCTCTGTGTTTGTCCTCTATGGAGTTTAAGTTTTAAGCTCATCTATTTTCAAACTATTCCTGTCTTTCTTGCTTTGTCTAAAACACAAATGTGATCATGATGATACTGGATGCATGAGGAATTGTACCAGTATTGGTAGGCATAAAATTGAAATGGATTATGTACTCTTAGGCAAAAGTTTTAATACAAAAGGAGACTGAAGAAAAGGAGAAAACACCGATTTCAGGAGTGTCAGGCTGTTTGGCAACAGAAAAACAGACATTTAATTAGATTTGTGGAGGGGGTCTGGGATTTGTCAGTCTTGAAGAATGAAGACCTCATGGCTTTTGGAAATTATTTCTGATAGTTTAAGGGGAATTTCCCAAGTGAGAGTTATAAATCAAGGACCAACTGGTCTCTGGAGACATCCTTGCATTATTTTGTACCTAGTGATGTCTTCCCTGTGACCAGGCTGTGCAGAGCAGGCATGTTCCCACCCTGTTAATATGAAGGAGAGGTACTCATTAGCTGAAAGTCTTTAAGGATGAAGGCAGGAAAACCCATGGCCTTTAGTATCCCTGAGTGTCCCTATCACAGATTTTCATGATTTTAATGTCCTATCCTTATTTACAAGTCTTCTAAAATGCTTCACAACATGTAGACTCAATCTTGGTTTCTTTGGCATGGCTCTGCTCACCGAGCCCCACTCCGCTCCATGTCTAATCTTTCCTTGTTGTCTCTGTCCTCTAAGACCAGCAGCTATTTCCTTCCCTATCAACAGAGCATGCTCGCACATCCGTGTCTTGGTTCACAACGCACTTTTTGCCTTTAATATGTCCACAAGCTAACTTATTGCTGCTCATTTCCAAGCAGGTACACACTGTTCCTCATGTTACAGACAACTAAATATTTGTTCTTCCTGATCATCTCAGGCCTTGGAAGTTTTCCTAGGTATTTCTGAACAGTAACTTATCTTCATTAATGAAGTTGAGTTTGTTAAGTAAACCACATTTCTGTGTTCAACTTTGTGTTTTAAATGCCTGGCACTATACTTGGTATATAGTATGCCTTTGGGACCACATTTTAAGAAAAATGAATAATGAAATTATTTTTTATATAATGTTTTCTCTCTTTCCAGTGGTCTCATTTGCATTGTGTTTCTTATTCTACTTCCAATGTCTGGTATACACATAAATATTTTATATAAAATTAAATAAAATTAGAAATATGAATTTTTGTTACAATGATGAATGATTGCAAAGAAGCCTCTTCGGAAACAACTATGTCATCAATTTAATATGAATTTGAAATGTCTGCTAGCTTTCATAATGATGAGTAATATTTTAAATAGCTATTTTCTTAAGTAATTTTTAAAAATGTGTCCTTCATTTATGTGTTGGGAAAACACACCACTCACTTGATTAGCATAAATCAAGTTGCCACAAACTGCTATCTGAACCAATACCATGCTGCTTTGGATGTGTGCTAAGCAGTAAATCAAGTTCACTGCAAGTGTTGGGTTTCATCAGTCCAGTGAGAATGCTGTGCACTCTTTCCAGAGATGCAATAATTCCTTCACATCTCTGGAGCCTCTCCAATAAATTGCTCCTATTTACAAAATTATCACACCACTAAAGAACCCAAAATAATGAAAGTATTAAGATATATTCAGAAGTCACATCTCTGCGCTGTTCTGAAACTGAGCTGAATTCATTTAGTCTTCTCCTTTCAGAGATTTCTCATACACCTTTGACCAACTTAGGACAACAATGTGTCAGCATCTGCTGGCTAGCATCACATAGTCTGGTATGCTTTTGGAGAGTTTTTAAACTCAGAGATAATATAAATTATAGTGAGGTACTTAACGAAAGAATACGATTTTTCATTGGATGGATGAAAGTCAGTGTATGCCACAAATATCACCTGTATGTGCGTCTATTAAATTACCCATCCTCTAGGGTTTTCCTATTTTATGGAAAAATATCACCAGTCTGCTGAAAGCAAGACTAGTTTCGGCTTCACACTTAAGTCTGTTGGCATCCAGGTGCTGTGAAGCAGAGCTTTACGTTCAGCTCAGAAGAGTATTATGATATTTTTTAAACTTTTTCAGGTAGGAGAAGGTATCTCTAGGATATGCAAGTTTCTTTGTTGAATAGCATGAATATAAGAGGGAAGTGTGGTGGTATTGTGTTCCCTAAAATATTGTGTATGCTAATAAACTTATCTGGGGTCAGAGAACAGGACAGCCACAATATTAAACATGAGGATAGGCAGTGGTAGCATACGCCTTTAATCCTAGCATTCCAGAGACAGAAATCCCTCTGGATCTCTGTGAGTTCAAGGCCACATTGGAAAGGGCCAGGCGTGGTGACACACGCCTTTAATCCCAGTAAACCAGCCTTTAATCCCAGGGAGTGGTGGCAGAGAGCAGAAAGGTATATAAGGCGTGAGGACCAGAAACTAGAGGCATTTGCCCTGGAGAGGCATTTGCCCTGGAGAGGCATTTGGCCTGGAGAAGCATTCAGGCTTCTAGCAGCAGTTCAGCTGAGACCCATTTTAGATGAAGACTCAGAGGCCTCCAGTTGAGGAAACAAGACCAGCTGAGGATCCGGCGAGGTGAGATAGTTGTGGCTCGTTCTGTCTCTCTGACCTTCCAGTGTTCACCCCAATAACTGGCTCAGGTTTGATTTTGTTAATAAGACTCTTTAAGATTCATGCTACAGGGAAGCTTTTTTTCTTAAATTGAAATGGTTTACCCAATCCCTTTTGACATGATTGCTTCTATTTTCCAGAAAGTACACACATCTATCATCTGCTCAAATAGAACAGCTCATGATTTCTAATCTGTGTGCAGACACATAATAAGTTAACACTTTTTAACTGGCTGGTAGGATGATGTTTTAGAAGCAGACCTCAGTGCAGCCTGCTGCCTCTGCAGCAAGTGTGGATTGAATGGTCCTTTGAAAGCACTTCCATTTTCTGCTAAGGAATGATCTGCTCATATTACATTTGCTAATACTAGCTTATGGCAGAATAAACAAATAGTTCAGACATCACATCTCCACACACAGGAACAGTAAGGGGCACTCCGGTGAGTGTACCTCATCAACAAGAATGGCATCACTGATTGTCTCCGAGGGAGACATATTTCTTGACAACCTGTCACCAGGAGACATGTGAATGTTTTGTGAACAAAAAATGACATTGTTAACATTACCTTTAATCTCTCAGCCTCTGACAAAATGGAAATTTCTGTCTTCATATGGCCTACATTAAAAAACAGAATCACAAGAGAGTAGCACATAGACTAAAATGGTTATTATCTATAGTAAATGTGGAAGCCATTCATAAAAGCACTATAAATTTAGTTTTGAAGAGTAAGTGGATGTTGTTTGTATTGTCCTGATAATTTAATCTGTTAGACATTTGTTTCTGCAAAATTATACTAGAATTTATTTATGTTTTCTATCAAATAATTACTATTTTTGTTTGTGAAACAAGAGATAATGAAAGCAGCTCCCAGTTGACGGTAATTTGAATTAAACATTTACATGAATGGCTAACAATGGTGATCCTTTATTCTTTTTTTCCTTCATAAAAAGGTTATTTCCGATCTTTGAAGGGAAGACCCTGAAACAAATGGGAAAGAACCATATTTTTAATTCAGCTCAAAAGACTGTGGCAAACACGGCAGATAAGAGATTTTTATGACCAGGTAACTCGTGCTATGTAATGCTCCGAACAAGGCAATCAGCCCCAAATCTCACTGCCTGCAGCTTCGAGTTCTCATCTTTCCATCATAATCTGCCAGTGAGAAGGCCGATTAGGACTCTTTTATCTGTGTAGGACGCAAATGCTTCTGCTTGGCAGCTTGAAATAAAGTTTCGTTATAAGAATCAAATGCGAACTTTAACACTCACCAGAAAGAGCCAGTCCTGGGTGACTGACAGCACGTGTGAGCCGTAGCTTTTTGTAGTCCCCAGGTGTGACACCAAATAAACTGCTCAGCTTTCAGCTCGACTTCCTGCCTTTGAGGTTTCTGAAATGCGTCATCTTGTAGAAAAAATACAGTACAAATTAAGGAGGGTCCTTGTCCTGAGATTTACACGGAGACAGCGTGACTACTTCACTACTCTTTAGGGGTGGGGGAAGCTATGCTTAAAAAGGTGCTTATTCTGTGATGGATAACTATTTTTAAAGTTAAAATATTTTTTACAATAGAAATTGACGTATAGAAAAACTCTATAATTTTTCCCACTTGCCTTGCTCAGTGGGACTAGGAAAAGGTCCTTGGATCCTCAAACTCCTGTTTCGCTCTAAGCTGCCTCTTCCAGAGACAGTGGGAACTAGCTCAGCTCTATGAACCAACTGTCTTGATCTAGCTATCTTTCTTTACCTCTTTTCTCCCTCTCTCCCTACCTGCTTTTCCCCTTCCTCCTTCCCTTTTGTTTTTATGTTTGTCTTAGAAGAAAGAATCTCACTATAAACTGATCAGCATCTTGAAGGCCACAGTCTACTGACTCAGTCACCCAAATGCTGAAGTCACAGTTGCAAGACTTACTTTAACACCCCTTCTTGTACAAATATATGAAAAATATTTGACAGTTTTAGACTACAAAAGTGTCCTGATTGTGAAAGTATTATTTGAAGAATGTGCTGTGGTGTAAAATAAAGTTATATAGAATTTATATAGGAATTCATAGGATGAGAGAGAATTATTGCTAACATTGCCCATTAGGCTTAACAAAAGACACTACAGAAAATTTGACAAGTCTGAAATCAAGCAACAGCCCTAAAGGGCAGAACAGCAACTCGGTGCCACCACTCTGACTTGCAGGGGATGAGATCCTACCAGCAGCTACAGATTGTCTTCTTAATGAGACTTCCATTCAAACTTTTACTAGGTAGCTTCATTACTGAATAGTGTTTGTGTAGAAAAGAAAAGAAAAAAATCCAAAGAACAACCCCCCCCCCCCTTCCAGGCCCAAATTGCACAGATCTGGTAACTGTGCTTTACAATGCTAACACAGTTATCTTTATAGGTACAGTGACTAGGCCTTTACTGTATGCACAATGCCCTAGGAGATAAGGAATAATAAGATTCCAGGAAGACATTCTTCCCTTTCTTCCCTAAGGAACTTTCAGACTACCTAATCAGGAGCCTATGCCTCACAGCTAGCATGGGGTCCATGCAGCAGAAGTGAGTCCAGCCAACAGTGATTTAGAGCACTCCTCTGACCAATTTATATTCTCACTCACTTGAGAGAAAACCCACCCTGAGGACTTGAAATGACCCACTGAAAGTCATTTTCTCTGCCATCTATTTCCCTCCCTTAAAGTTAGGGAGAAACAAGCTGCTGAAATCTGATATAACTCTATCTGCATGCACTCTCCACAGCTCAGGTGCGTAAACTCACTTCTAGTACTGCCCTGGGACTCAGGAAGACAGCCCATTAGTGGCTTACTGTTAAGCAGTAATACTGGAACAAGGAAAACTTTCCCTGCCTATTAGTTTGAGTTTGAAATTTTATGAAGATACTTATGAGCATTGTATCTGATGATTAGAAACATAGAAACATTTATCCTTTTCAAAACACACACAACACACATATACACATCAATAATGGAGGGGGAATTATCTGTTGCATACCAGCATCATATACTGTATCATTTCCCAAGGACCTAATGACTACTACCAAATATGTATAAACTCTATGACACCTGTAAATGGTCAATGATCTTGGAGCAATGTATTTTCATGAGAATGTCGGCCACAGTGACATACTTAAGAAAAGGAAGCAAGGGATGCATGAACGGAAAAAAAGAAGAGAGGAAAATTTCGTAGACATTTACGTTTACTATCTGGAAACGTCTCAGAGCAGAAATATTCAAATATTCAAAAATTTCCTTCGTAACATAAAGTTTGTAATTAGGATGTAATAATCATTTAAATCCTTTCCTTTAAAGGGCTTTGAGATGATAAGTTCAAGTTTGAGCTGAGTTATGATACAGCTGGATTATATTCAGTGAGTAGGTACCATCTACGCTGCAAAGGATGGTTTTGTTGTTCAGTTCCTCTACACCCACGCAGGAAGACACAGGGCACACATGTGAGTAATGACATACAATTAAGTAAGAGGCAATCGTCATCCTGTGGACGACCTTGAGACCTTGGGCTCTAGCTGAACATGGACACTGCTGATGTCTTGGAAACTTCAAGATGCTTGGCAGGCAGTCTTTTGGCTTATCTCTAGAAAGCCACCATTCTGGTCTGTAGATAATTCTAGAACTTTCTCTGATGTAAACATAACACAATACAGAAACCAGTGACAGAAGATAAGAAAAAATGGCAGGGTGAGCCAAAATGTGTTTAACAATGATTTGTCAAAATGCAATAAATTTCAGAATAATAGGCTTCAACAACAACAAAAGAATCCATAAAATAGACATTAATGATTTGTGAAAAAACATAAAAACATTGCTGTAAAAGATTTAAGCTTTCATTGTGATCAAATCAAGTTTACACACACCTAATTAATTTACTCATAAGTTCTAATCCTTCCTTTTAGTCCAAAGTGGTATTGGCTTATAAAAAACAAAAAACAAGAAGAAGGAGAAGGAGAAGGAGAAGGAGGAGGAGGAGGAGGAGGAGGAGGAGGAGGAGGAGAAGGAGAAGGAGAAGGAGAAGGAGAAGAATCAGAGGAGGAGGAGGAGGAGGAGGAGGAAGCAGCTAAATATTTCCCAACACTGTAGCTAAGTGTTAATTTCATTACTACTAAGAGAAGCAAACTATAGTGCTAGAGGAGTGTGTGTGTGTGTGTGTGTGTGGTGTGTTTAAGGTTCATATGAACAGTTTCGTTTTGTTTTCTGTTTTGCTATCACTACTTACTTCGGATGAATTTTAATTCTAAGTTATCCAGGTTACCCTCCTGCTACATAAACAGTTTGTAAAATAAGTTAAAATTATGAGATTTTCATAATAAACTGGTCCCATGAAAACGCTGCTGCCTTTCAGCACCTCCCAGTTCGGTCATCTCAGTGAGCTCAGGACCTTAGCCCCAGGTCTTCCGCTTGACTCCATTACCCACTTGTCATATTATCTGTATGCGAATGGAAGTGTGGGGAGCCCAGAGAATTGAGAACAGGGCATTTTCTGAAGGGTTAAAGCAGAACGAGATTGAACTACTGACAGCCTGCTCAGGGAACTTTTCCTTTAAGTGGAGAAAGCATTAGAGAGCCTATAAGAGACATAAGACAGTAAAGGGCCATCGTTTTGATGGGTAAATTGAACAGTAATGTGAAAGGTTCACTGCTGTGGAATAATCTTTGTATATCTTAAACAGGTGTTCGTCTCATTGTTAATAAAAATCTGATTGGCCGAAGGGTAGGCAGAATTTTGGGGGCAGAGAGAATGCTGGGAAGAAGGAAGGGGGAGTCAGAGGAGTCACCAGACAGACACAGAGAGGAAACAGGAAGTGCAAGATGAAAGAGAGGTCCGTGCCACATGGCAGAATGTAGATTATTTAAATGGGTTAATTTAAGTTGTAAGAGCTAGTTAGTAGTAAGCCTGAGCTATTGGCTGAGCATTTACAATTAATATTAAGTTTCTGTGGGGCTATTTGGGAATTGGCTGGCAGGAAAGAAAAGATCACCTACAGTGAACTCCATTCCAGGAGGGAACAGAAATTCCCTAAAGAAACAGACACACAGAATCAGAGGACATGGAAAGGCATGGGCATCTCCAGCATGACAAAGAATCATAGGCAGGACACAGTGAATATTTAGAGGGAAAGACTGAAGGATGACCCTATGTTAGTACCAGAGCTGGATAATGCAATCCTTGAAAAAGAAGAACCAATTCTGCCCAGGATGCTATTAAATGTATTTCCAAGCATTGAGCTTGAGGCAAAAATGAGCATTCACATTAAAAAATGTTTGCATTAGCATAAATGTTTATATTTTCAAGGTGATTTCTCATGTTGTTTTGTTAGAATCTCACAACTCTTGGCACTATTATGTCTGTTTTACAAATAAGAAACTGAAGGTCAAATACATTGAATGAATTATTTAAGGATACGCAGCTTTTACATGCTACAGAGCTAGGATCCCAACATAAATGTACCAACTCCTAAGTCTAGAATAAATATGCCAATGCTTGCTTTTCAAAGAAAGAGGATTAGAATTTGTCCACAAAATTTTGTAACTTACCAGGTGAGAGAACCAGGTAAGAAAGTCAAAATTGAGCAGCTTGGGAGATGTCACTGGAGAACAGACAGAAGGCAACTCATCTCTGTGTGTTCATCGGGTGAACTGTCATGCACTTTGATTCCTCTCCCTGGCCAGCAAAATGACTTTTTAAATGACACGAAATCTATCCTTTTCCTTCTTTGTTTCCCATATCACCCTTTCTCTCTGTCTGCCTTTTCCCAAGGTGATTGCTGTTCCTTCTTTGTAAAAACCAGACTAGCTCTGGAATCTTCCTGGGTATATTTAGACACCAAAAGAAGAGCAAAAGCTACATCAGTGAGGATCTGGAGGGGTTAAAAAAGAACCATCCCTACCAAGTAAAGGTGTAGAGGTGACCTGGAATAACTGCTGATATGCAAACGATAACAGTTATGCTGGACTACTATGGAGGATACAAAGGGTCAAATGTGAACTTATGTTTTCAGGTCGCACTGAAGACCTAATGAGTTGATGGGACAATTTTTGTTCATTTGATCTATCTTTTTTTTTTTTTTAAAAAAAAAAAATTAGGCTACATCTTCTTTATAAAATTTGGTAAAAAAATTCCCAGATAAAAATTAACCATTTAGTCTATGCTTTCCTCAGAATGATGTTCAATAAAATATTTAAAGCAATTTATAGATTTTGCCCTCACTAGAGGATACGTGGTCTTAATCTATTTTCTGTTACTATGACAGAATGTCTGGCTCTGGATAATTTATAAAACAGAAATTTGCCTGTTGCTTCTGGAGGCAAAAAGTTCACCTCATGGAGCTAAAACTCTGTGTTGATCGGTTGGAGAAGAGAATGGGGGGGGGTGTCAAAGCAGAGGCACTGCCCTGCTCTTCACACCATCTATTCTCCCAGGAACCGGCATAGTCCCTTGGATACTAACTCACTTCTGAACAAGCCACATTAAGTCCTCTACTTCTCCTTCACTAGCTGGCTTCTCTGGAGCTGTGGGTTGCAGTCTGGTTATCCTTTGCTTTACATCTAGTATCCACTTATGAGTGAGTACATACCATGTTTGTCCTTCTGAGTCTGGGTTACCTCACTCAGGATGATATTTTCTATTTCCATCCATTTGCCTGCAAATTTCATGCTATCATTGTTTTTTACTGCTGAGTAGTACTCCATTGTGTATATGTGCCATATTTTCTTTATCCATTCTTTGGGCATCTAGGTTGTTTCCAGGTTCTGGCTATTACGAAAAATGCTGCTATAAACGTAGTTGAGGATGTGTCCTTGTGGCATGATTGAGAATTCCTTGGGGGTAATGGAGGGCAAGGGATGGGGGATGAGAACTTAGGGGAACGGGAGGTTTGAGCTGGAACAGGGATGGAGTGGGAGAGCAAGGAAAGAGATACCATGATAAATGAAGGCATCATGGGAACGGGGAGAAACAGGATGCTAGGGAAGTTCCCAGGAATCCACAAGGATGACCCCACCTTAGACTACTAGCAATAGTCAAGAGGGTGCCTGAACTGGCCTACTCCAGTAATCAGATTACTGAATTCCCTAACTGTCAACATAGAGCCCTCATCCAGTGACTGATGGAGTCAGATGCAGAGATCCATAGCCAGGTGCTAGCCAAGCTCCAGTAGTCCAATCGATGAGAGAGAGGGGGGATTTTATAAGCAAGGGAAATTGAGATCATGAAGGGAAAACGTATAGAGCCAGCCACCCAAACTAATGGAAACTCATAAACTGTGGACCAATAGTCATGGAGCCTCCACGGGACTGGACTAGGCCCTCTGCATAGGCGAGACAGTTGTTCAGCTAGAACTCTTTAGGGGGCCCGCAAGCAGTGGGGTCTGGATCTGTCCCTGGAGCATGAATGGGCTTTCTGGAGCCCAGTGCCCATGGTGAGACACCTTACACAAACTTGGTGCAGAGGGGAGGAGCTTGGACCTGCCTCAACTGAATGTACCAGGCTCTACTGACTCCCCATGGGAGACCTTGCCTAGGAGGAGATGGGAATCAGGGGTAGGTTGAGGGGGAAGGCTGGAGGATGGGAGGAGGGAGGAGAGGGGGATCTGTGGTTGGTATGTAAAATGAATAGAAAATTTCTTAATAAAAAAAAAGTCCTCTACAATACCCAATCGTCTCCCTCAGTGCTAGTACATTGGGAAATAAAGATTCAATGTGAATTTCAGAGGAACAAAGCAATATTTGAACTAGGGTGGTTACAAAAATTAATTATTTAAAGAAATACAGTTTTGGAAAAGAAGATATGAAGTTTAGGAAAACATACAATTTTCTGGGTGGGCCTGCATGAACATATATAGTAGGTGAGAGCATTAAAAGGCCATACTTGTCAGTTAAAAAAAAGGACAACATTTGCCTTATAGCCCTTTAGTGTATCCTTTCTAAGTTTCCATACAAAATACCAAAAATGTCTGAGATAAACACATGTCAAAATGGCAGCAGAAATCAGTCTAATAGATCTCGCTCAATTCAGTGCTGTCTTGTAAGCTGTAAGACTACTGTAATTGCAACCAAAGAAATACACTGCTCAGATTGGCTCTCATGAAGGAAGCAGGAGAGTCCTTTGAGCCCCATCTTGCCTGGAGCTACTCACCACAGTTCAGTTCCAGACCAAACACAGGGCAGCTTCTCCTCTGTTCCATGGCTACGATTCCTGGAGGGAGTTAGACCTCATGTAATCTCCTCGTTTATATATCCTGAGTTTGCAACTTTAAATGTAACGTGTGCATAATGGACTGGGCCCGTGGAAGGACGCTGGTGTTGCACGCTTTAGTGTGAGTCTAAAAATGATCCAGGTGAGTTTCTTTTCAATGCTGGCCTGGATGGTTTTTAATTGCCTCTGGAGAATAGGCCTGGAAGATTATCTATAGGCATTCCTGGGTCTGTATTCTGTTCTGTGGTTGTTTAAAAAGACTAAATTCAGAGCTTCACACGTGGCTCCTGCTTCCTAAGACCCTGCAGATAGGCATGATATGAAAAGATGAACATCCTGTGGATAAAGGGGATAATGGCCTTTGCTTCTCTTTATTGGAGACTAAACTGCCTGCGCCCTCCCATCCCCCAGGATCTACGGGATCCACAGAGCCCCTCCCAGAGATTAGATGGCCAGTAGCAATCAGGAAAGTAGAATTTCCAGCCTGTCTACAAGTCTCAGCAGGAGCTCAGCGACGTCACTTTCTTGAGTCATCACCCAGGTTAGGGTAAGATTTTGGTGACTGAGTGCCATTGAATTACACACACTCTTGTAAGGGACGCCTCACCGTATGGTCTTGTGAGTAACTGGTTCACTAAGTTACAATTACGCAGAAATGTTCTGCCGTTGGTACCCTATCTGGGATGAACAAATATTTGTTCTTGGCTCCCGGGGAAAAAAATCACACACAGTCTTTACATTCATTAAAGCTCTAGACCAGCTAAGGCACAGTGAAAGAATGACTCTCAAACTCCGGCTAAGTGCCGTTCAGACTTTTCTTTTGTTTGATCTAAGATAGACTGATGAAATGTAAGACATGGGGTTGCAGAAATGTCCAGTGTTATATTTGAGGTTTTGTTTTTCTTATATACACATCTTTTTTGGTATTCAATATTGACATAGCACCTAGGGAATTCCAGTAGTTTCTTCTTATCCACCCTCAGTGGATATCTGAAAGCAAACTATAGAACTGAACCCCATATGTACTATGTTTTCCTGTATATTCACACTGATGATACAGTTGAATCCATAAATTAGGCACAGAAAGAGAAAAACAGCTAATAATAAGAGAAAAATTATAATAACATATTACAATGATAGCTGTGTTAATGCACTCTGTGTTTCTTCTGTTAACAATTGCTGGAAGATAAGAAGTATAGCGATACTCTAGGCTCTCTGACAGTCAAGAAAACTCAAATATGACTGGAAAAAGGAAAATTCACAGTGTGGATCAGGAGGAGGGTTCACAATGTGGACATGCTGGGCAAAGGGGTAACTCCCATTCCAGGCTGGGATGAAGCAGAACCTTGTTAAGGTTCCATCACGCTACTCAGAACAGTACAAAATTCTAAGTTCATAAATCATTTCCGGAATTTTCTTTTTAATATTTTTGGCAATTGACTGAAATGCAGACAATGATAGCATGGAAAATGGGGTCATCTAGTTTTTGTGTTACCATTGCTGGTGTTAGATGAAAGAGGGAGGTGGGGATTAAATAATTCAGTGTATAGCAACCATCGTTAGTATCTTCAGCATTATTTTTCTGTGTTTCTAATAGACTCTTCTTCCTTTACCATCAAAAAGGGGGAAGGGAGAGAAAAGAAAAAAATCTGAAGAGTCTTTACTAGTTTGATTGGGTCATGCTCCCATGGAACTCAGTATAGAACCTAATTGTAGGTAGTTATTATAGAACAGTTAATGATAGGTACTGCAGATAGGCATGGTATGAAAAGATGAACATCCTGTGGATAAATGGGGGATAACGGCCTTTGCTACTCTTTATTGGAGACTAAACCAAGGCTATGCCCAATGTGTTGTGCAAGAACCTATGGAATAGTTCTCAGAGACTAGCAACATTAAATAAAAATGAGAAAAATTCCAAATGTTATATGAATTAAACATAGATCCCTTAATTTTTTAAGAAAGCTTTTAGAAAGCTGACTTCAACTGGACTCATGGAGCTCAGCCTGGTGTTGGGCTGTAGATCTCTGCATCTGCTTCCATCCGTTGCTGGATAAAGGCTCTATGATGACAGTTAGGGTATTCACAAATCTGATTACTGGGTTAGGCCACTTCAGGCACCCTCTCCACTACTGCTAGTAATCTAAGCTGGGATCATCCTTGGGGATTCCTGGGAACTTCCCTAGCACCCTGTTTCTCCCTATCTCCATGATGTCTCCCTCTATCATGTTATCTCTTTCGTTGCTTTCCCACTCCACCCATGTTCCAGTTCAAGCATCCCATTCCCTGAAGAGAGAGAAGAGGGATTCTATGAGCAAGGGCATCAAGATCATGATGGGGAAACCTACAGAGACAAACAAACCAAACTAGTGGGAACTCATTAAATTTAGGCCAACACTTGTGGAGCCTCCACGGTTGGACTAGGCCCTCTGCATAAGTGAGACAGTTGTGTAGCTTGATCTGCTTAAGAGGCCCCATGGCAGTAGGATCAGGATCCATCCCTGGTGCATGAACTGGCTTTTTGGAGCCCACTACCTATGGTGGGACACCTCAAACAGCTTTGAGGCAGGGGTAGGGGCTTGGACTTGCCTCTACTGAATATACCAGGCTCTGCTGACTCCCCATGGGAGGCCTTACATTCTTGCAGGAGGGCATGGGGGGGGGGGGGGGGGGCAAGGCTGGGTGGGTGGGAGGAGGGAAGAGGGGAATCTGTGATTGGTATGTAAAATGAATAATAAAATTTCTTAATAAAAGAATTAACTCCCTTCCATAGAACAATGCTTACACTGAATAAAAAAGGAAAGAGAGAGAGAGAGAGAGAGAGTGAGAGAGAAGAAAGAAAGATAGCTGACTTGATGGGGTGGGAGAGATGGTTCAGTGGTTAAGAGCACCTACTACTCTTACAGAAGGCCAGAATTCCCAGAACCCACATTAGATGGCTCACAATTGCCTGTAACTCCAGCTACAAAGGATCCAGTGTCTGTTTCCAGTGTCTGTGGGGACCTGTACTTCCATGCACATTCACACACAGACATAGACGCCAATATATATGTAAAACTTTAAAAAAAATAAAAATTGACATCCTTGATCATCGAACTTGCCTGACTTGCCTGGTTTTAGGGCTGAAAGTTGAACTGTGGGAAACTTTTTGGTTCTTAGAAAACAAGAATAGGTAGTTGTCCTGCTTAACCATGGGTTATAAACATACCTTGGTGAGGTTTTGTTCAACCTAGCTATATATTACTAAACTTGGTTATCTTAAGTGTTACTTTTTAGACTTTGTTTGATAAGATGAAAATAAATTGTCTGGTAGAAAAGATGACCTCAAAAGCTAATGTTCTTAGGACATTGTCTAGTCTTGTATCTACCTAGAAGCCTTGTTTAGCATTGCTTTTTAAAATGCTTATAAATAGCCATCTTTTCAAAATGCCTTACCACTGTATTGATTCTGTCACTGAAAATGTAATAAATCATTGACAAATATTCATTCCATTCTTGTGTAACTGTCATATATTAATTTAAAATTGTATACAATGGCATCCATAAAGAAAATAGATCATTGTGATTTCAGTGCAATTCTTTTAGATAATCACATTTTAGCTAAAATATATATGCATTTTTCTAAACTTTAGTTGAAAGTAGGATAACACAGGGTTTCTAAGATATTTAATTGAGATAATAATAGTAATTCTAAAGCAAATGCCAATGTCTTTTGTTATACTATATGTATGCTTTACAGTAATGGAAACCAACTCCAATTTCTTTCCTGCAGAATATTTAACACCTGAGAGTAAAGAAATACTTATGCTAACAGATGTCAACTATGTTCTCCTTGGAAAGGCCCACCCAAGTAAATTCAGTATGTTAGGTTTCAATACAGGGTGTACTGTTCATTTTTATTCTTTTCTCTAAACCATCATGCAGAATGCACTTCATTTTGCATCTGTGGTGGAGATTAATCAGCTCTGAGTACACTATGTTGCATTTATCTTAGTGAATGTCATCAAATTTAATTCAGTCTATTTCTCAATCTTTTAGCATCAGTCTCAATTCTTGGTCTTAAATACCTTGGTCTGAGTATTTTTTGATATTTGTGAAGATATAGTATTTATAAAATAAGTTGTAATTGCTGCATGAGATCATCAACTTTCCATATTTAAAGCATATGAGATAAATTAATTATTTAATAAGATATATTTTAATCTTTCAATGATGCATTTTCATATTATATTCTTTGAACATTTCCTGAATTTAAAAATATAATTAACCAATTAATCTCCTGTGATTTCTGGTGTTGTATCAGAAAGAAGGTTATTGTCAATGAGATAGAAATGAAATACCTAACAATGTAACTATCAAATGGTTAGCCTTTAAGTACTTTTAGATGTAGCACAGTGGTTCTCAACCTCCCTAATGCTGTGACTCTTTAATATAGTTCCTCATGTTGTGGTGACCCCCCAAACCATAAAATTACTTCATTGTTACTTCACTACTATAATTTTGCTACTGTTATGAATCATAATATAAATATCTGATATTCAAGATACCTGATGTGCTGCCTTCAATGAAGTCATGACCCACAGGTTGAGAACTGTTGATTCCATCATTATGGGATGAATTGCCAACCCAATGGCTATATAACATCAAACACATATTTGACAATAAGAGAATCATATGGATGGTAGAGTAATTGGATATGATAGGGAAGTTAGGTTTCTCTCCATTTTTGTTTCTTCAATTATTGTATGGCTGAATTTTGATCCAAAAATGGTGCTTGCTTGGTAGAATAAACACCACCCCCAGCTGATCCAGAGAGAGATTAAAGGATGGACACTAAGTCAAAGACTTTGACATGTTCAAAAGATACAGGGACACATCTTACTATGAGGTTCCACACCACTAATGGTGCAGCAAAGCTGGGGGCTCAAGAGAACAGGGAATTTGTCTTTAACGGGCACATACCGTGGAGCACTGTGAGAGTCTCCATTTTTATGAATATTTATTTAAGGCAATAGTGGACACGGTCAAATCAATCCAATAAGATTATAGCCTGTAAAATAAGAGAAGATTTTGGTTTGCTTGTAAAGGGAAAATTTCCCCCACATATCTTAATCTACTGCATCAGATTTAATCAGAAACTATAAGCACTTCTGTCTTTAGGTGCTCTTTGAAGGCACACACCTATATCTGCTCTATGTTTAAAATGAATCAATACATGAAGGCAAGAAGATTTTCTTGATCACGAGACAAGGCAATGATCCTTACAAGGCAAATCCAGCTTATATCCTGTTTCATATTACTGAGCTATGAATAGTTTACATTTTTTTAAATGTTTGGAAAAAAACAAGAAGCAAAGATGTTATAGCAGAAGCCACTGTGGTTCTAAAGCTAAAACATTTACTATCGGAGTCTACAGAAAACATCTAGCACCCTTTACTTCAGAACTGTGATGCCAGGCCCAACTCCAAGAGCCTTTTCTAGCAAATTAGAAAACATTGTCTGTAAACAACCAGCCAGTAAATATTTCAGGCACTGAGTGCTAAATTTCCAATGATGAAAATGGGTCTACCCTATTGTTGTAATAAGAAAGCAGTTACAGGTTATTGGCAAATGAATGGATGTGTCTGTTTTCCCTTAATGTTTTATTTGCAGAAACAGTAGGTCAGATTTTGGTGTCAACCTTTGTTCTAGGAGGCTGCCCTGTAGTTTCAACTCATGTATTTCCATTCACATATGCTTTTGCCTTGTTCTCATAGACTCAGGACTTTATTTGTAACCTATCTTTTGCTTTCTCCAAGCACCATAGCTTCACTCCCGATATGAACAGACTTCAGTTTTCAAGATTGTTAAACATCTTGACAATGACTTTGTCTTCACCTGTGTGGCTATTATCCACCCAACCATGCCTTGTCTTTTTCTCCCTATCTGTTCTGATGTCCAGATGAAGAGCTCCATTTTTGATTTAGACCAAGCAATTCTATCCTCAGAAGAATTCCTATGTCCACACAGGATGCAGTTTGACACGCTAGAGGAGCTGTAGGCTCCGGAGTCAGATACGCTGTGTTGAACTCCTTCTCTATTGACTTTCTACTGAAGAAACTTGGATAGATTTTTCTCTCTGAGCTCATCTCCCCTCATCCTAGGCACCCATGCTTCAGATGGTTTTTTGGTGTAATATAGGTGTGTGTAAGACATTGGGTGTGTTCTGGTTACCAGTCAGTATCAGCTTGAAGTTGGTGGGAAACCATGCCTGCAGTAATTGTTTCCTTCGACATGCCTGCAGTAATTGTTTCCTTCCAGGAACCTTCATTCAGTTTCTGTGCCATTCCTTATGCATGCAGAGACTTGACTAATCTTCCTATGACATCATGCTCAAAATCTGTCTCTTTATTTAAAGTACTTCCAATAGTTTCCAGTCCTTCAGATGGTCTCTAATATTCTAGTGGCTGAAGTCCATCTGGTCTTGGAACTAAATTTACTCCAACAGGATCATTCAGACTAAAAACTCTCTGAAAACTAAGGGTAAGGGCTAGTTTGGGACATAGTGATGTGTTGAAAACACCCACAAGGAGTATTCTGATAATTTATGTACTGCATGCACTTTCACACAATCCAGGTAGCAGAGAGTCACTCATTCTAAGTCAACTAGCATCTGTACCTATATTTATGCTTTTTTTAAAAATCTAAGTTGTACTGAAAATTGAGTGGTTACTATTTAACTCCTATGTAAGAGATATCTACAAAACAGTGGTAGAGACCTGGTCCTGCCAGGGATTGTCTTGGAAACTTATAGGAGTGTACACAGAATCTTCTGGAAGCAAAATCATGGATAGGAGTGCAGAGAGTTTATTGGAGGTAATTCCTTGAAGAATGAAGTGGGGAAGAGGAAGCAGGGCTGTGTAGGGAAAGCATTTAGATCATGATGAAGAGGTGAAAACTCTTGGTCAACACAATAGAGGGCTCCAGAGCAAAAGTTGGCTGTAAGTGGAGTTCCACACTAGGCAGCAGTGGCCAGGCCCCCTGCTCATTCAGGGCTACATCAACAGACAGTGCACAGGAAAAGCACGGCCTGGTTTGAAATCTGAGGCAGATCTTTTAGGGGAACCAGCTGCTCTTGTCTATGGACTGTAGTGCACGTAGCTAAGCAAGTGTTTCCTTGGAGGGACAACTGACCAACATTCTTCCACAGCTGCCATTGTGAGACAAAGGCCAAAAGAGGAAACTCCTGGGACCTATAAAATCATAGAAGCACGCACAAGCAAAGGGTGTTAAGTACACATCCATGCTAAGAAAGGCAGCACGGAGCATACACCACATGAGTCATATCTGACTTCAAGAGAGAAGGAAAAAAAAAAGCCAAGAAACGTCTTTCAAATGGACAGTGTTTTCAGAGACAAATATTTGTTAGCTTTGGTTTATGTCTAAGTTACTGTTAATGCTTAAACTTAGAATTTCTTAATTGCAGTATTACGAATGAGTGGTTGGGTGTTTGATTTACACATATACTATCTGAATAAAAATATTTAGACTAAAACTTATTATTACCCTTTATGTTTTAAAAAGATTTTCATGCTCAGACTTACTAGGAAAAAAAATGGAAGATGAACATGATAGCACAGATCGTCATTGCAAAATACCTCAGGACCTTTAATACGGTGATATATACTAGAATCTCAAAGAGTGGATTAACTGGGCAGAGTATAGATAATTCTTAACATGTAACAGAACATAGAACCAAAACCATTTTGATAATGCTGCACTAATGACATTTGAGTTTATCCACAGGAAATAATTTAGTTTATCCTTGTAGTGTTTTGAAGCCTTTTCTTCTAGATCAGCTTCTACTTTCATTTTTATCCACATATAGGACATTAGGTAGACAAAGCCCAATTTCCAATTTTATCATTAAAGGAAAAAAATGTTCTTTCCAAAATAAATCTTATATTTTGAAACCATTAGTTAATAGCTCTAACTGGAGGCTAAAGGCAGCTATAATTATTTGTATCATCATCTGGGATTGGCTTTCCTTTTAATAGACCCCATTTGCACTATAATAAAAAGCATGATCGGAACTGATTAAAACTGGATGGAGCGGTTTTCATTTAAGAATTTCTCTTCCTGTGTCAGCTGATGTTTCTCTCTTAATGTTATTTTAATGCAATCGTTTTATGTTTGAAAATGAAGGCAATCATGTCAGTCTGCGAGCTGGCAAAAGACAGTTATTGATTTTTACAAATCAGTCACCTTTAAAAATCCATGGGAGATGAATATTTATTATTTTGCAAGTACAAATCAGTTTCTGCAGAAACAAGAATGGATGCATGAGGAGGCAATGCATCTCAGAAGAACAGCGTGTGAGCAATAGCTTGCTCTAATGAGTTCCTTAGCCTGTGTCATGGTAATAAACATCCCCCATTGATTCTTCCTCCCCAAGTAGAAGCAATTTTTTCATTAGTTTGCAATGTACCACATTAAAAAAACAAACAAACAAAACAAAACTGACAAACATTAAAAACAGACGTATTCCAGAACTACCTTTTTTCTCACTTACGGTATTGCAGCTTGCGTATCCTAGTACAGGTTCATCCGACTTCATTCATGGACTGTTCCTGTAACCTAGGACAGAGTCATCAAGTTAGTTGGATCACAGTGTATACACCAGAACTTTTGAATTGTTTTCTACAAACCCTCTGACAAAGAGCAGGGAAGAACTGGCCTTACAGGTTGTCCCAGGGTTCAGCAGACAAAGAAAGGGCCCTGTGGTGACCCTAGTCTCCCCACCCCCATCCTCTTTCTACCAAAACATTTATATGTTAGATTTCTCTGTGGTAGTAGTCCATTGGCTGTCTATAGAAACAAATCCAAAGCAATAATGAACAATCTAAAAATCTTTAAATGTTTTCTGTGTGAATTCTTCAGAAACAAAACCTACCAATAAGTTCTATAAGAATACATCCATTTTACACAAAAGCAAATGTCCAGAGTTACTTGAATGTAGTAAGTTTGTATGTAGCAAATGGTTGATGAAATACATCCCCATTTCTCCATCTTTGAAGTCCCTAGAGACTTTGGAAAGGAAATGATTCCAGAAAGTCTAGGCAAAGGTTAAAGTTTAGAAACATGAGTTGTTTCCTTTTTACAAACTAAGGCTAGCTAATGCAAGGCCGTGGGGCAAACTGTTATTATTCAATAAACAGTGTTGACTTCCACATTAAAAATAAGTGTGAGGTTTCCTGCAGCTGCGCATTCCACCCAGGAGGAAAGCAATCCTTTCACGCCTTGCTCTAGGTCATTTTTTACAAGGAAGGCTGCCAGTCTTGGCATTAAGCAAGCCAGAAATAATTAACTAGACAGAACAAATAAAGGTTAAAAGATCACCAGAATGTGACCTGATATCCAGAGCAGATAGCATGCACATTGACATCAGGTTATAGACATGTTAAGGCAAATCACATTCAATTTAGCAGGGACCTGATTCCCAACAAGATGCAGCCTAAGCAAGAGGGGTTCCTGTTACATGGGCTGAGGGATTCAGAGTGTGTTCGTTCCCATTCTCCTGGTGTAGAAAGATGAAGGTATGGTCCATTTACCTCCTTAGCCCAAATGTCTTATCCTTATGGCTACATCAAAAGAAATAACTAAATGCTTTCATTTGTAATATTAGATGCAAGAAAGGAATGTTTAGAATTCAGATATTTTTGAGTACCTTCAAAAAGACCTGTTTACCTAGTAACTTCACTATGTAATGTCTCAAGATCTCTGTTCTAGGGAAATCATCTCAGTCACTGAGAATATAATGTTAGGATTCTCTCTCTCTCTCTCTCTCATGTGTGTGTGTGTTTATGTGTATGTGTGTGTGTGTGTGTGTGTGTGTGTGTGTATCCTTGACATCTGTGAAATGCTATAAGTCCTGACTAAACAACTTGTACTGAAACTCCCTATCTGTTCCAATCAGCAACTAAATAAGAAATCTGCCGCCATTTTCTGGAATCAGGGGAGTCTGCTAATATTCTGTGTCAAGTCTCCTGCAACAGCTACTAATTAGTCTCTGATATAGCAATGTTGATGGATCTTCCATAGGAAAAGCAGCATTAGATTATGACAGTGGATCTTGAGTGTCAGGCAAGGCCACTGCTGCTATGTGGGGATGAGAACAGGGGTGCTGGGGCCTCATCAGGCTCAGATTTAGGGGAAATCTCTCTACATGATGTTCACAGTCAGCATTGTGGCTGTGGTCCTGCAACTCAATTAAATTCTCCTAGATCAATTCTAGTAGCCTTTATTTCTATTTTAAAGAGAAGGAAAATCCCAGCTTCATTTGCTTCCTTGTATAATTGTGCGCCACCTCCTCCCTCCAAGAGAAACAAAAAGACCAAAGCCAACTTATTTTTTTAAGGACTAGAGTAAATAAAGTGGTGAATTTTAAATTCTGAGATTCAAACACAGGATCCTAGAGAAGAAGGCAAAAGTCAGTAAAGCCATTGCTGCACGAAGTAAAAAGAAATCTTAAACAGGTAATTTTTTTCATATGAAAAATTATTTGACTTTAATAGCCACCAGAGAAATGTAAACCAATGCTACATTAAGATTCTATTTCCCCAAAGTTGGAATGATAATCTTTAGAAACTAATAATAACAAATAACAAGGATGTGGACAATAGGGAATCCTTTTATATTGCTGGTGAGAGCATAAACTAGTCTAGCAGATATGGAAATCAGCATAGACGTTAAACAGGTAATTTTAGCAAATATTTAAAAAATGCTTTAGATTTCAACTGAGAGATAGTAGTTGTATGTATTTATACATCCATGGAGAGCAGTATCACACTCTAGTATGTGCATGTAACGTCTAAGGATCAGATCATAGTGACTGATACATTCATCATCTCAGACATGTGCCATTTCTTTTTGTTGGCTAGTTGTGGAGACAAATATGAGATTAATAGTGTTTGGATGTGGAAACATCCAGTTTTCCTAATAGCCCACCCTGTATCATCTTTGTCTCCAGCTTGGTACTTCGAGGAGGTGGTAGAAACTTCAATAGGTGTGACCTACTAGCAGCCCCTTGGGTTATTAAAGACAGGCCAGTCAAGGCAATGAGAAGACCGCAGCCACTTCTTTCCTTTCCTTCTCTTTGGTGGCCTCCACTCCAACATGCACACCACCATAATGTGCTTGCTTGTCCACAGCAGTGGGGCCACTAACTGTGGACAGAATCTTCTAAATTAGGAAACAAAATAGAAACAAAAACAGGAGTGTAAGTGAATTTTCTGGAGAGGATAGAGTTTCAGTTATAAAGAACTAGCAAGTATTTTCTTATTTATTTGTTTATTTATTTATTTGTTTATTACTTATTTATTTCGAGACAGAGTCTTGATATATCGCACAGGCTGGTCTGCATGGTTCCGTCCTCCTGCCTCAACCTTCCAAGACCTAGGATTAAAGACATCAGCCACCACATCTAGCACATTACTTTTTCCTTGAATTACTTCATTTTTAAACTAACCTTCCCTTACTCCTATAGTATAAAGGTTACCATGAGCCAGTTTTGAAAAATAGGTATTTATGGTACACAGAGGTTAATTATTTTGCCCTAGGACACACACACACACACACACACACACACACACATATATGTGAAGTGACAGAGCTGGAATTTCTTGCTTTTACTTCATTATTGTGGCTATTGTTTGTTTTTGTTCTTGTGCTTCTAAGGCAGGGTCTCACTTTGCTAGCCTTGAACTTCTAATGCTCCTATTTCAGCTTGTTTCAGGTATTCTATTGTTGTGATTTCAGGGCTATATCACCATTCCTGCCGTCGGAGCTGGCATGCCCATCAAGCTTCAACTGTTTCAGTCCCAAAATCTAAGTTGTAAATCTTGAGTTGACTCCACTTGGCAGCTTCTCAAAGTTGTAGATTCCTGGCCGACTACTCAGAGCCTGTAGGGTGACAAGCTTCAAGATGATCACGTGCACTTCAAAGGCTGAGCAGACTAAAGGCTAAATCACTGCAGCACAGCTGACGTCATCTCAGTCCTCAGTGTCATAGGTGGACCTGATAGGAATGATAAATCGTCTCTCTGTCACAAAAGCACACTCGATGGTCAAATACTATGACTTTCTACCCAGTGTTCCATATTATTGATCAAAATTCAAATATCAGATAGAATATTTGGAGAAAAAAAATCATTAAAATTTAGCATTTCATTGATGGGAAGACGTTGGGGTTTTCCCCAAGCCTCCACTGTCATTTTATCTGTAGTCCAAGTTTATAACCATGGCTCTAGATACCAGATACTGGCTTTTACCTTGATTAAATCTCTGTGAGCTATCTCTGTTCTTGCCAATGTCTTTGTTTTATGAGCTATGCCTTCTACACAATCCATGCCAGCTATCAAAACTCTAAACCATATTCCAATAAAAGCATTTCATCTTACCCCTAGTGATGCTGGATGCCAGGGGTAAAGGATGAAAGTTGGTACTACAATAGAATGTTCTCTGCTGTCTTCTCTCCATCTCTGCCAATGGTGCTCTGATAACCTTTGGTCAAGTTTAGGAATAAAATGAGTAAGTCAAAAGTGATTAGTGTTGTTATTGGTGGTCAGCATCTAAGCCAGGTTCATGAAGGTGCACACAAACTGTAAAATAACAGGGAAACTTTATTCAAAGTGAGGTGCTAGTATAGATTAGAAGGGAATGCACTGTCAGGATTGACAGAGGGGCACATGAGTGAAGTTAGTCAAGGACACCAGGAAGGGATTATGTCATTCTTCCTGGGCATATGTGAACAAGCATCTCACCCAAGTTACTAGAGATGAACCAAATTAAGAATGTCACCAATGTGGTATTCAGTTTGGTGAGCCAATGACTTTACTGGTGCTTCTTATGGGTGAGCGATTACTTATAGGAACACAGACAACACAAAGGAAGATGAATCATCAAATTTCCACCCCAGCATGCATAAAGACCCATGAGAGCTTGAACTTTGGGTCTCTCCGCATTGCCTTGTGAATAGCTCCATACATCAGAAAGCCTTTGTCTTCAGCAGTCTTTCCTGATTTTATAATCTTGTGGGGGAAGGCCTTGTGAATCTATGTCTCAGGGATTCCCTCCGACTTCTGCATTGTTTACTGCCTGAATCTTCAAGATGGGGTATTTCATTTTAGAGGAAATTGCTACGCAACCAGGGTGCATTTGGGGTGATTCTCTATTTTACTTGACAGATTCAGTTACACACCCATCTCTCTGCTCTGCTTGTCCCTTCTTAGAATGCACCTAATTTTAGTCGTGTGCATACCTGGTTATATACAGACACAAAAGCATCAATAGGAGATTTTCCCTAGCAGCTTCCTTTGAGGACAATCCGAGTTTGCCTTTTTGGGCCAGAACCAGTGCAAGATTGACCTTCTTACTCTTGTATCCCATACTTAAGACAACTAAATTTGTTTAAATTTGCTAAGATGTGTGGGTCTCTGTAAACACCAGGGGTGGCAGAGTAACATATGCATGAGGTAAGAAGGAAATCCAGTTCAACATGGTTTAGTTAGCAGTTGCTGGTTCAAACTTTTAGAGTCTGACCCCAGGCAGTTTATTTTTGACATTTTTAAACACAATACAACTTTGGAAGAAAAGTTTCCTGGTGACAGTTATCACAATAAAGCTTAAGGCATGACGACATCGAAAATCTTTTGCAAAGTACAGGTCTTTTGCAAAGTATATGTGACCTCTTCTATAAGGATGTATTCTATTGACTGAGAAACAATGCTCAGGATAAAGGTCTAGGGAGGAAGAGTCTTGGATAAACACAATAGTCTGGGTAATTTCGGTGAGGCCCGGCTCTACAGATAACACAGATCACCAGGCTATTAATTATATCCATTCCCAGCTTTATGGGCAGAAGAGACAAGTCTGTGTGTTCTATAGTCCTGGTTTCCCTAGTGCTTATCTGTGAGCACAAGGATCTCACACCCTCCACATTGAGGGAAGGAGAAATCCATTCCATTGTTCAGAGTGGGGTGTGCATGCATCTTAATGAAAATGGGGGGGTCCCTATTTGTTAACATGTTGCTAAATGCATCTTTAGAGAAGGGTACATATTCATAGTATATACTGTTAAGGGCTTCTAGGCACCAAGTGAATTATTAAAAGAAGTGTGTATACACAGTAAGCCAAGTAGAGTCCCAGGTTGCTAAACTATTCCGTATGCCTGTCTGTTTCATTGTGGTGTAGTCAACATATATGTGACCTTCGGGGGTGGAAATATAATGGATATGCATTTTCCTTTTACCTCAAGGGTGCCCTTTTGGAGGTTTCTGGACGACACCCTATAAGAAATTCCAAGCACAGCTGCCGGGAGAAGGCCTGCCACTCCTTCTGACTCACCTTTCTCAACCTCAGACATAGTTGCCTCTCTGCTGGTCAACTGGGTCCATTATTTAATTTTTCTAGATTTTGACTTACTCATCTACAAACAAGGATTTGATTAGTACTGGCAATCTTAGATAAATCATATGTATATGCCTCACATGGTTCATGGTGGGTACTTAACTAGAGCTCCTATCATTAAAATCAACATGCTGATCTGTTTGCTGCCTTTTATGGGGCACACACTGCTCATGGACACCTACCTACAAGACCTTTTTTTTTCTCCATGTGAGAGAGAATCCCCATTCTTCCTGGAAATTTCTCAGAAACTAAAGTCTTGAATATGGGAGCTCCATAGCACAGTTTACAGCTTATGCCACACCAGTCAAAGCTACATTAAACTTGAATCAAAGAGCAGTTTTATAAAACCACATCTTTAATATTTAGCAAGTGATATAATATTTTTGGGAGACTTTTTTTTTAAAGAAGAAAAACATAAACAGATGCCTTGGCAAAAAAAATCTATGTGTATGAATAAGGTTATTCATTTTGAAAACACAAATTACCATGCTTACTGAGATCACCTTCCCTTATCAGCCCAGCTACTCCAAGCACCCAAGAACCCTTCCTGGGTGATTTGCCCTTCCCCTACAGTAATGGAGTCCTGCATTCTACCAACTGCTACCACCTGCTCTCAGAACGCTCCACGGCTTTGCAGCCTCTTTGACTTTCAATGAGCAGATAAAATGAGTACAAGCAGCTTCGGGAGCATATTATGGGGATGTGGGAGAAGGAAGAGGGAAAAAAATTAAAGCCCTTAGGTAGAAATAGGCTTAAGCGATTTAAAATGTTGAACTTTTGGTCAGCTGGGCAATCAAATAAGCAGCTGAAAAGATCTAGGGGGAAATTCAGAAGCAGATATTTAAGGTTCAGTTGTCAAGAGAGTTTAAAACCTTTACCACAGGGCCAGGTTCAGGGTATTTTAGCATGAATATGCGTGATAGCCCAAAGGATACTGTTAGCTTATCAGCAAATAATAAATATACTTTTAAAATAATACCTTTCCCTCTTCACTTGGCTTTAAGATTTTTTTAAAGTGCATCTGGAGCAGGAGCGGGGGTATGTGCACATACGTGCAAATGGTGACAGCAGTCAGAAGAGGGAATTGGACCTTGACAGCTGGAGTTAGAGGTCACTGTGAGCCACTGGACACAGCTGCTGGGAAGAGAACCTGGTTCTTCTGCAAAAGCAATATGTACTATTATACAGGCCACCACGCCACCTCTCCAGGCCCCTCCACTTGTTTTTTAAATATTATTTAAGAATCTGGAAATTAGTGTTAATATTGACATGCCGTCTATAACACTTTTTATGCCTTTGGATCAAATACTGATTTTACAAATCAGTGTGCAAAGTCATAGAAATCAAGAGAAAATATATGCTAGAAAAAGAACATCTAAGAACTTGAGAATTCTAAAATGGTAAGCATTCTTTAAGGCAGAAGAAACATCCCAGTAATGAGTCTTCCAGCTTTGGAGCTGTGCTCTGTGGCTGTCTCAGACAAATTCTTCTCCTTCTGTTTTGTAGCCATGTGGATGCTGTGCCTCCGTTTCCTTACAAGTAAAGGGGGATCACTGCCCTCCTTGTGATACAAAGCATTACAAATCTATTTCTGCTTAGATTCTTTCTGGAAACTTTTATGTTGATCCTGTTACTCCCTACTCATCCTTTGACATCATTTTCATTTTGGGGGAAATGCTTGTGTTAGCCACAGTAACTATGTCAATAAGAACACCTGCTTCTTCCACTGGGCTCTTCTTACATCTCTTGCATTTGTCACATTTTTGGCTCCAGCAGCATCCAGAATGTTCCCTGTACTATTACAGTGCCTTCATGATTTTCACCCTATTCTCATCACTCATTCATGCCAGACCTGTGTTGCCTGAACAGCCCAGGTGACTCCCGAGTACACACACGGCTCTGACTGGAAGGCAGAAACTGCCACAGTCCACTGACAGATGTACATCCTGACTTTAAAATTCAGGTCAGCCATATGCTATTTCAGAATCCCACGCTCTCCACCCGCGGGTGTTTTCTGTAGCAGTTATTATAGTACTGTGCAAACATCAGACACCAGCATTTTGCAATTTTATTGCAATCTCAAACTTTTCTTTCCTCTCCTACGACCCTCTAGCTCTTTTTCTCTAAACATGCCAGATTTATGATGGAAATTAGTTGACACTCTCTGTGACATTACCACCATTAAATAACCTGTCTTCAACATTATCTTGGGTGGGAAAGACACAGGTTACCACAGTCAGGGTTTCTGGTCACCCATCCCAGCTCCATTCTCATGGACTCTTGGTTACTTTGATTTCTTTCCAGGTCCCTTGGCCTTCCTTTTCATCTTAGAAGGAGGAAAGGAATGCAAATTGTTTTATAGTTTTGCTCAGAGGATTTAAATGACTATTTCCAGCTTTTCATACCATAGTACCTAGCTTCCTATGACTGTTTTATAGACATTACCTGGGGATAATTGTGAATTATGAAAGTCCACATCATGCACCTGCTTTTGCATACATGCACACAGAACACAGAAATGTTAAGTAGGATTATCATACACACTAACTAAATGCATATGGGAAAGGCACTTAATTTTTTTGGTGAAGGAAAATGCACAGCATATTTTAAAAATCACAAAATTCATCTCACATGGCATATTTGAATAAAGGGATTACTTCTGCAGCTTCCCTCACTAATGAAAAAGAAACATGAGAACCCCAAACTGCAGTTCACTGAATCCCTAACATTTGTTCTGCTCCTTTACTCATTAAGCAATCATTGCTGATTCCACAGCTCACAACAGATCCTTCACTAGGTAAGCTCTACGATGGCCTTTCACTAAAAGAATAACATTCTAACACTGATCACTCACTTGTCTGTATGGAGCTGAATTTCATCCCCCTTTCCTTTTGTAACCCGTATCTGTGGTCTAGGTGCCATGGTCACTAAGTTAAGTCAGTTGTGTAGAAAAAGCAAGTGGTTTGAGAGATTTCCTTCCTTCCTTCCTTCCTTCCTTCCTTCCTTCCTTCCTTCCTTCCTTCCTTCCT